>JAQNCB010000005.1:4002311-4014286 GCA_030068295.1 Euristhmus nudiceps | reverse complement strand
ATGCGTGCCGGTGTGTGGCGTGCCACGCACTGGCACGCATCCTCCCGCATCGTCCCGACGAGTTCACGAAGAGTTTGCGCATAGTTCACAACCCGGTCTTTGAGCATTTGAACATTTTAAAATTCTCGTCCCGACATGGCACGCAGTCAAGACGGGTTTACGCACACTTCACGCTGGTTTACAACTAGTTTGCGCCACAGAATTGTGCAAGTGTCAGGGGGGATTAAGACTGTGAAAAGGCCCCTATAGAACTCGGAAGAAAACACACGAGGGTTTGATTAAAATCATCTAAATTCATAAGAAGTCAGTTAAAGTTTTAAAAGTTTTGGAAAGTGTTTACCAACTAAATTTGGAGGTTCTTTTCTGATTGTGAGCTCGAAATAGCACCGCTGAAGAATCAAACACATAACAAAATGGCTCAGTGATAGTAGAACTCCATCATGACCTAAATGATTGTTTTGATAAACTGGTAACTCGGTGGATTTGATTATGAAAATCAGGGGCAGGTCAATAGTTCTGTGATGCATACCGCTGGTACATGCCGGTTGAGTCTACTGTGCTCTTGAAAACAGCTCTTCTGTTTAGTAATGTTACTTGATGGCACCATAACCCCTTGAAACTTGCCCGAAAGTACCCCATCTGTTTGTCATGCTGTTTCTTTTTTCATTTCCTTTGTAAAGTTTATAATTTTCCATTCCACAGGACCGGGTCAGACTCATCCAACCATGTATCCTGCCTCGAATTACTATACCGGTGTTCCTCAGCATGCTTACCCAACCATGCCACCACAGAATGCCCCTCCTGGAAAGGCTCCACCAACAAGCACCAATTACAGCACTAACTACTACCCCAACAGCCACCCTTCGACTGGCGCACCCCCAAGCACAGGATCTGTGATTTACTCTGCTCCTTCAGCCCAGGTCCCTGTCACGTCCAACCCTGCTGCCTCGGCAGCCCCCCGTTACCCGGCACATTCATACCAGCAGCAGTATGGCGTGTCTGCAAACTACTACGGACAGAATTACATCACTGCCGCTCAAGGGCAGCAGAATCCTCCCCCAGCATCAAGTGGTGCAAACCCTGGGCCCCCTCTTTACCCCAACGTCTCCTACCCATCAGCCCCTGGGAGCAGTCTGTGTGGAACACTGCAGTCGACCCAGGCTCTCCCAAGAGTGCCACCTCAGCAGCAGTATTCTCAAGGCAACGGGGCCATGCCCACACCACCAACTCAGCAGGGCTATGGCGCCCCACCCCTTCAACAACCAGCTGCTATTAACGGCCAAACAAACACAGGTAGGTGAGATTCAAGACTAGCACACATTGATTGATTGTTTCATTGGTAGCAGCGTCAAGATGCGTAAGGAATGATGTACAAGCGTGTCAGTCGTTATCGTGAAATAAACCCTGACAGGTGGCGCCGAACACGAACCCGTATCCTCCAAACGGGTTTATTTAGAATTAATTACATTATTTTTCTAATTACATGACCACTTAAAGTTTAAAGTCAATTTTATCGCTTATTCCAATGACATACTTCATAACAACAGTGTGTTTAACTGAGTAGCAGTCAATTTTCAAGAACTAACGTTGGCGAATATGGTACTTGGCCAATACTCGGCTTCGATCACTAAACACTCTTCTGTATTGAAGTTGGCTGTTTAGAAAACAGCTTTGTTAAGGTAGTGCTTGGATGGTGTGATGCTCTGGATGTAGCTTCCACTTCCTTCCTATTGATCCAACAATGCACACTGGGGTGTCTGATGGCTTCACTATAATTTCACACCCTATTCCTAAGTTACGTAATTCCACTACCTTATCTTGAACTTCCTGACAAATGATCCTTGGCATTCGGTTTCGGTTCGGACCTTGTGCCTGGTGGACTATTCTGTAGAAAATGGGTGTTGTTTTAATACTTGACAGGTGAAGGTGAATAATCAGGTTATTTTGTCCTAGTTTAGACAGAATGTGTGTGAAGAATTGCAGGGGGCTCAATACTTTTGCAAGCCACTCCAGTTGTATCTAATGCTGTGGAAAATCTACGCAAAATATTTATAGTTGTAATTTGTCATCATCGCTTCCCAAGGAACCTCTAATGGGAGTGCAAGTTCATGCGTAATGTAAAAATTATAGTTATAACCTGCTCCAGTTTAGATGGAACTTGTGCCCAAACGTCTAATAATAAAAAAAAAGTCTGACCAATCAGAATCAAGTATTGAGCAGCGCTAATATTGACCAGTGACTGAGATTTATCACAACACCTAAACACATGTTGTTGTTTATTTTCTCAGGCCAGCAGCGTTACAATCAACCTGCTCCGCCTCCTCGTTACGGCACAGAGGGTGCTGGCGGACTTCGCCCACATACGGGCACGCCGTCCACTTCCACCCCATCTTCCCCGGGACGCCAGTCAGGTAAGGGACACCTTCATCCCCTCATCTTCTCTTCTACCTCCTTAAGTACCATCAAGGGCTTCAGTGCTGCACAGCAAAGCTTTACGCTACAAATGAACGATCTGGAAACGATCATCAGCAGAGATTTTGGTATCGAACAATGAATGTTCTGTTGTATTGTTATAAACAAATAGGAAAAAATTGAGCATTTCTTCAGGGGAATACACAGTGTATCCACACAACACTTTTCTAGCCAGTCAGCAACAGCGGCAGTTTGTGTTCACGCTCAGGACAAACGGGCCTTTTTGCTGATTGGGTGAAGAAGAGATTAGGATAAAGATGGTGTACAGCTATGAGGAATAGAGATGGGGCGGAGCTCCGGGAGGGAGGTGTGTAGTTGTCACTTCTAGAGTAAAAGTGTTTATATTTAATTTTCAACAGCCTGATGACTTGGTGCTTTACCTCAGCAGTGCAGCACTGAAGTTCACTTTCACTCGTAGATGCTTCTGTTTTGTCCCGTTTCTTTAGTTCCATGTCGAAGTTCTTGTAAGTCTTGTGTGTTAGCTGTTGCTTAGTGCCTCCGTCTCCACATGCTTGTCCACGAGCCATCACTCGTTATCTCTCTGTTCTGCCTCCGTGTCATATTTATAAAGAGGAAAACCCCGTTAGCGAAGGCCCTCAGTGGTTCAGAGTCGCTAGCTCCCTTTGCCTCGGTCCCATTCTTCAGACACCCACTCGAGATGCATTCTCATGTCCCGCTTCTCGTTCCTGCCTTCCTCATCCTCCTCTGGCTTCGACTGAGCAGTAGTTGCATTGTGGAATGTGGAGGGTCCCTTTTTCTTCTACTCTTATTATTTTTTTATTTATTCAGAGCACTGGTTCTCAACGCCCCCCTCAAATTTTGAATCATACACCGTATGGGCAAAATATACGGACACTTGACTATCTGGAATGGGATGGTTAAGCACCAACAAACGTTTTCTACTGACATGTTTCACGTCGAGTTCAATTAAGAGAAGCAAATCTAAAGTTACAGTATTCCAATTCATATACACTCAACTTTTCATAATGTGTGAAAATGTTTTGGATCATCACTAGTACTTGTACTTACTCTGCTTTCAACAGTAGTACCAGTCATCACTCAGAAGTACACCCAAAAGATGCTTCTAAATTGTGTATGAATTTGAAATGATTTACAATCGCATAGGGTCATTTATTTTTTTGGACTCCTGTGTGTGTGTGTATATTATACACATACAAATATACACTGGCTGGTGCATCTCAATAAATTAGAATAGCATCCAAAGTTTGACATATTTCGTAATTCAGTTCATGACACACTGATGTATTTCAAGTGTTTATTTTTTTTAATTTTGATGATTATAACTTGCAGCTCATGAAAACCCAAAATCCAGTATCTCAGAAAATTTGAATATTGTGAAAGTTCAATACTTGGGTTTCCTGGGCCTTTAAATGACCTGCCAGTCTGGATCAGTGGACCCTCAATCATGGGGAAGACTGTGGACTTGACAGTTGTCCAGAAGACAATCACTGACACCTGGCACATGGAGAGTAATACACAAAAAATGTCATTGCTAAAGAAGCTGGTTGCTCACAGAGTGCTGTATCCAGGCACATTGGTGGAAAGTGGAGTGGAAGGAGAAACTGGTAGAAAATAGTTTACAGGCCTCAGAGATAACCGCAGCCTTGTGATGATTGTGGAACGAAACCTGATCAAGAATTTGGGGGAGATACACAAGGAGTGGGCGGCTGCTGGAGTCAGTGCATCAAGCCACTCTCGAACCAGGGACAGTTTCAGAGGCGTCTTAGCCAGGCTAAGGACAAAAAGAACTGGACTGTTGCTCAGTGGTCCAAAGTTCTTTTTTATCAGAAGAGAGTAAATTTTGCATTTCATTTGGATATCAAGGTCGAAGAGTCTGGAGGACGAGGCACAGAATCCAAGTTGTTTGAGGTCCAGTGTAAAGTTTCCCCAGTCAGTGGTGTTTTGGGGAGCCATGTCATCTGCTGGTGTCAGTCCACTGTGTTTTCTCAGGTTGAAGGTCAGCGCAGCCGTCTCCCAGAAAGTTTTAGAGAACGTCATGCCTCCCTCTGCTGACCAGATTTATGGAGATGCTGATTTAATTTTCCAGCAGGACCTGGTACCTGCCCACATTGGCAAAAGTACCAACTCCTGGTTTTAAGGACCATGGTATCCTTGTGATTGATTGGCCAGCAAACTCACCTGACCTAAGCCCCAGAGAGAATCTATGTGGTATTGTGAAGAGGAAGAAGCAAGACATCAGATCCAAAAATGCAGAAGAGCCGAAGGCCGCTATCAGAGCGACCTGATCTTCCATAACACCTCAGTAGTGCCACAGACTGACTTCTTCCCTACCTTGTCACATTGTTACATCAATTTAAGTAAAGGGGGCTCCAATCATGTATTGAGTGGTAAACATGTTTTAACTTTTAAGTAGTTCAACATTTCTGTGTTAAACATGCTTTTTTTTATTAGTCTTGAATATTCTAATTTTCTGAGATACCAAATTTTCGGGTTTTCGTGAGCTGTAAGTTAATCATCAAAATTAAAGAAATAAACACTTGAAATGCATCAGTCTGTGTGTGATGAATCTATATAATATACAGAGTTTCACTTTTTGAACTGAGTTACTGAAATAAATGAAAATTTGGATGACATTCTAATTTATTGGGCTGCACTAGTAGGGACACCCACAGAAATTGAAACTATACATACATACACGCATATATAAATAAAAAAAAAATCACACCCATGGAAATTAATACTGGTGCACATCCATCAGAGGAAAGAATAAAACCCTAAAGGCGGGGGTTTGAGAACCCATGTGTTTGTATTGACATCGCATTGTGATCTACAGTGTTCCATCCCCCAATCTCTATTCTTCCTTACTTTCCCATAGTTAGTCTCTTTCTCTTCCTAGTCACATTTCCCTTCCTCCACTTCTCTCTTTCTCATGTCTTAATCTGTTATTTTGTCTTCATCTTCCTCCTGTCTCACTGTATCATTCTCACCCTTTTTTCCCCATCTCTTTATTTCTTCTTCTCTGGACTTTCTATGTGGCTCTCCCTCTTTCTGCTCTTGCTTTTATTCATTCTTTACACTGACTCTGTCTGTCCCCCTTCCTCGCTTTCTATCTGTCTCTCTGATGATGGGCTATGCTGTATTTCAGGAATGCTGATTGGTGGATATGGGGGCAATAGAGCTGCTAGTTCCTCCACAGGGTTGCCAGGTGACCACTCCTCATCCAGTTCGGACCACGAGGATGAGGATGAGGAGGATGAGGAAGCAGGTCGGCCTTCGCTTTTCTTCCTCCCTCTTCCCGCCCATGTCATCCCCTCCATGTCTTCATTTAGTTCTCCCCCACTCCCTTTCCTCGATACCTCCGTTTGATCATCATCCCCATCCCGGAGCTCCCTCATCGCACACTCCTTGCTTTTACTGCACACACTAACAGAGGCTATAATTCCTGATACACAGTGGGTCCAGACACCGTGTGTACACAATACTGCTAATGCACACGCGCTCAAAATGAAAGGAACATTTCAACCACAATAGAAATCAAATTCGAACTTCGCCAAGTTGGAGGTTTCATGCGTGTTTCTTTAGGTTAATGCAGGAGCAATGAGGCAAGCATAGTTAAAAAAAAAAAGTGGATGTTTCATTTTAATGGAGTACTTAATACATGGTTATAACATGTACTATGCAATACACATCAACTGTACATTATGGACTACACTTGTAGGCACCATTATCAGCTGCTGTGTATGATTGAGTCAGTCCCTTTGCTCAAAACAGCTCCAGTTCTTCATGGCAAGGACCCCACAAGGTTTCTGCTCCATGGTGGCATCACATCCTTTTACAATTACTTCATTTCATTGATGCCAGCCAAAGCCATTTCCAGTTGTGACGAGAGCCCAAGAATGGCTTGGCGTGGCTTGGTAGTGCCAGGATTTGAACTTCGAACCTCTTCTAATTGCTGAGTCCACGACTTTACCTGAATCACCACTGCACGTTCAAGCCCTGAATCTCCTGTTCACCCACATCCCAAACTCACATTATAGAATTCTAGTGATCTGGTGATTGTGAAGACCAGCATTTTGATGTCGATTGCTTGGTATTAAGGTGCCAATTGGGTACCCAACGATATTCCTCACACTATCAAAACACCACCACCAGCCTGAACTGCTGATACAGCAGGTTGAATCTGTTGGACTCTGCATTTGCTTTTCAAAACAGTTGGACCAGGCTGTATTTTTGTGATCTTCAGTTGTAGAGATTTGGGAAAATTGTACCTGCGGTCGCCTTGGATTACTTTTCTTGCCTAATGGTGGTCATCTGCTTTTGTGGCCCAGCCAACTCCGAGATTGACGTATTGTGAGATTTGTGATGGTTTTCTGTGCACTATGGTAGCAAGGAGTAGTCAATCAAGTTCGAAAAGAGTAGTTCTTTGAGTGACTTATTAGTCGTCTTGTGGACTCAAGGCAGACTGGCCATATTCTTTGGAACTCTGGAAAGGTTAAACAAGGTGTTCCTGGTTGCAGAACTTGTGCATTCTGGATGGTTAACATTCTTCAGAACAACGTGTACCAACTCTGGAGACTGTTGTGTGAAAATCTCAGGAAATTGACAGTTTCTGGAATATGTAAACCAACCCATCTGGCCCCAGCAACCCTGCTGCTTTCAAGGTCATGGAGATCACAATTTTCCCCATACTGATGTTGGATGACGAAATTTAACTGAAGCACTTGACTTGAATCTTCTGCATGATTTTATACATGCTGTATAAAATATAGCTTGATATTGTAATACATGTTGAAGTTGGTCACTTTGGATGGTTTTTCACCCTGAAGGTTCGGTGTCTCAGCAAAAATTTTGGTAAATGGTACAAAGGGAGCCATATTATAATATTCTCATACAATACCGTACACGTTATGCATCGTGGATATTACAAGTATTTCAGCAATCCACACCAAATTCCATCATAGCTCCAAAGTTTTCCCCTCTTGTTCCTTTTTCATGTTCTCCTAATAAACTCATGTAATTTCATGAAAATTTGGGTGTGGGTGATAAATATTTTGAATGAAACAGATTTCCACTACCTGCTATCTTGCACATTTTAGTCTTCACTCAGAGACACACAACCATAGTTCCAGTCCTTCAGGATTGTATGTTTCGTGATACATTAATTATAACTGTAGGATTGGGATTATCTGGGGATGTGTGTGCATGCAGGTTTTGGTCTTGTGAGGGCCCAAAAAGGACAAGATGTCCTCAATGATGGAACAGGATTGTGCCAAATTGTAACAATCCTCCACGCCCCCTCGTGATGCCTTTTGTGAACCTTATATAAAATATAAACAAGCCAAAATTTTTCTGAATTAGTTGTTAAAGTTGTTTAGATAAGGTGAGGTCATGTGGACTTGACAGGATCCAGACCGAATAAGTTATAAAAGCAATTACTTGTGTGTGGTGTTGAGCAAGGTTGAAATATATTTGCGTCATGACCTGAAAATATGTCTTCACTCCTTGAGGCTTTTTTGTCCCAGTTGTTCTCTTACACACCGTTTAATAAGAATAGGTTTAGCTGTGCAATTATCACAAGTGTGTGCTTTGGGTACTCTGTGCCTGTGTGCGTGAAAGCAAGTGTCAAGAGGTTAGATCGTGTTAATGAGCTTTCCTGTGTGTTGCTCTTGGGAAGTGAGGTGACGGGACGCGTGTCCAGGCCTGTCTCATTGTCACAAGTACTGTGTGTTCAAGAGAAACAGACAGGTTGACCTGTTGCTGGGTTTTAGTGTGTGTTTGGATAGTGATAGTCGCACTTCACTTTGAGGTTACTTTGGGTAGGACATTTTAAAGCTGTGTTTCCTTTACTTGTGAATGATTTTTCAAGTTTACAAAATTTTATGGCCGTGCTGCAGTAGTGGCTTAAAAGTTGGATGAAGCAGTTGGATGCCGCCCTGACCTGGCGTCATGGTGAGAGGCGGGTTGCACCCTGAACAGTTTGTGAGTTTACTTGAAGGTTAATATAGACAAAGACGATGATTCACACTCATATTGACACCTATGTGAAAGTGTCTGAACTGATGGAGGAAACTGTAGTTTCCCTGAGGAAACCCACACAAGCATGGGGAAGAACATGCAACCGAACACAGAAAGGCTGTGAGCCCAGAACCTTCTTGCAGTGAGGCAAACCACTTGACCCCCATGCCACCCTTCAGCGTCCTATTGAGCAGCCCTCACATTGCAACGGTTTGGGGAGCAGTTCACTGTGGTGCTAAACTGCCAAAAAAAAGCCGTTGTGGCAACGTAATTGTGAGCAGGAGGTGAAACACAGTGTGAATAGCTTGCAATGAAGTTGTATTGAATGCTGTTGTGAAAGGTATGGCAGCTAGTTGGTGATGCACTGTTTTAAAAAAGGGAGAGGGGAAAAAAAGCCGTAAAATTTCTTTCTGAATATTTTGAAAACTCGACAACCAAGGTTCCAATGATGTAAAATTATGGTGCCCCCTTGTGCCCTATCCAAATTTTTGAGCTTTGAATTTTTTTTTCTCCAGGTGTTGTCTGGGTGATTTCTTCCTCCTTTCACTATCGTGCAATGTCAAATCCTTCAAAACAGTCCTGGATATGGAGCCAATGGTTAATGAATTCTTTGTTGGCCTGGCCCAAATTAGATTAAAATTTTGTGAAAATCCGTCTGATAGCTTGAGTTATATGGTCCGAGACACACCCATCCAATCTCATAGCCTCACCTTTTGGTGCAAAGTAAAAATATTAATTTAAAAGTTTTCTTTGTTGAATTCTGTTCATAATGGTGTGGTATTCGTTTTTTGTTTTTTTTTCCCTCCTCCCCTTTCTTACCCCCCTGCTCACTCTGTAATCTTTACTTAAAGCTGATAATCTGAGTCCACAGTTTCCACCTGGGTGAACAGCCTTTTTAAACCCTAAAATCCCCTGCTCCCTCTTTGATTAGTCTCACATGCTGATCCGGGGAAGCCTTAAAAATTCATGCATATTGAGCCTGACCTGAATAGGAAGTATGACTTTTTTGATTGGATGAGTGTAATGTTGGCAGATACGATGGATGGCATTTACTCCAGAATGGTGTTTACAGATTTTTTTCAGGGTCATCATGGAAGTGAATAAACAACACAATCTGGATGAATTTCACTATTCATGGTAATGTCAATGAAAAAAAAGTAGACTTTCAGCTCCTCTGTGAAATCGAGAGCAGTGACTCGAGCGTCTTCCTACAATAAAACTGCTCAAAGAGTCCTTTATTCGCCTCAGCCAAAATATCACAACAGTCTAAGCTTAACAGGAGTGTGTCTGAAAAGCTGAGGTAGAGCTTCAAGGATGTATACCGAAATATTTATGTAATTATTAATACATAAAAACTTGTTCATAATGATGAATATATTTGCCCATTGTCTCATGGGCTGGTGTGAGGCAATTCGAAAAGAAAAGCTGAAGCGGGGGTTTTTATCTAGTATTACGGCAGGCAAAGGTGTAGTGTTACGGATAGAGCACGTAAGAAGAAAGTGAGACAAATGTCACGTGTGGACTGCTGGACAAACAACATCTCTTACTTTGCCCAATGTGTGTGTTCTCCCTAGGTGCAGATAGCTCCTCCACTACTACAGGGAGTGCATCTCCTGTGCCCAACTGCTACGAGTCCCTGGAAGGAGGAAATTACCCAGGTACACTTTCTTCGTAACGCTACAGCACTGTTCCCACTGAGTGGTCAGTTGTATAATCAGCAGGAAGTCCGTGCTTGCCATGTTATGAAAGTCAGCAGGAGGTACCTCTTGGTAGGGAACACTTGAGGAATTTGGTAGGTGGTGTCTTGGGAAAGGACAGCAAGTGTCATCTTGGAAGTCAATGGGGGTCATCTTGAGAAATTTAGCAAGAGCCATCTTGGAGTGAGAGAGTCATTTTGATGAGGTTAAGTTGAAAGTAACTATTTTGGAAATGGGTGGGCAACAATTTAGGAAAGTTGGCTTGATGTCTTGAGGGTCTATTGAAGGTTGCATTTGGGTCTTGGGGAAGACAGAAAGTCCAATCTTGGGCAAGTCAGTTTGAGATGTCAGCTCGTTTTAGCAGAAGCGCTTGTAGGGAAATTTACGTTGTCGGATACCGTTTTTAGGAGGTTGATGGGAGGAGAATTGTAGAAGTCCGCAGAAGGTGCAGTCTTGGGGAGGCCAGCAACAGATGCCATGGGGAAGTCGGCAGATCTCAGCAGAATTTGGACAAAAGAATTCATATAGCAGTGTGGATAATGTCTTGGTCCTTATTTTATTAATAATTATTATACATTTTTCCCCTAGCCGTGCCTGCTGTTTCTCCGCCTGCTCCTCCAAGTGAACCTGCCAAACAAGCCCCTCCGTTTGGCTACAACTATCCAACCATGCAGCCTGGATACCAACAAAGTCCCGCGCCCCGACCAGAGCCCATCCCTCCACAGGGAGGATATAATCAACCCGGGTATCAGCCATATGCACAGGTAATTGCAGGCAACTGTAGTTTTGATGAGATTTTATGTTCGTGTGTGTGTGTACAGAATGTGAGTTCTATGGTACAGTAACGGATGTGTGTCTGTAGCCTTTCCCCAGTTTGAATCAGCTCTCGACAGCACTGGGTGGATTGAGTGGAGTTCCCGAACTGGAGGTGGAGACACTGCGGCCTATAAACCTGCTGCAGGAGAGGAACATGCTCCCACCAACACCCCTGGTTCCACCTGAACCCAAGCTCAGCAGCGACCTACGCAATGTCAACTGTAGCCCGGAGTAAGCAGACACCCACCCACACAGTATTTGCTGATTCCAAGAGTCCAGTTAATTGGATACTACTGTTATTAAAATGTTTATACTACTAGAACCTTTGTATAAGTGTGTGTGGATGAATCATTCTCTATGTAACATATACTTCATAGTGGAGAATGGTCTAGGATCATATTACTAATGCTAGCTGAAATACTGCTAGCGCTTGTATACTAGGATCACCAGAAAGGAAAAAGATGGCATTCTTTCCGGTATAAATGGACAAAGAATTGGAAGTCATGATGCGTTATTTCTGTTGTAGAAAAATATAGTTCTATATTTTAAAAGAAATCCTTAATATGAAGTTTACTTGGGCTGTTTTAGACGAGCCTTACATTTCCTTGAACGCTGCCAGATTAAAAAAATATCCTTGAGCAGAGTTATACTTGCCATTAAATTCATGCTGACCTGTTTCTTTATTCCATTTGTTCTCGTTGTTCCCTCTCAGTACATTTCGCTGCACTCTGACGAGCATTCCTCAGACTCAGGCCATGCTGAATAAAGCTCGTCTGCCACTTGGTCTCCTGCTGCACCCTTTCAGAGATCTGACGGTAGATCTGCTTTTTTCCCCTCCCTTTTTTTAAGAATCTGCAGCATTTTTCAGTTTTTTTTTTTTTTTACTCTTGTCTTATTTGAATGAATATATTGTATAAATGGAATAGGGTAAGGAAGTGGACATGATTGGACAAGGGATTGTTGGATTTATGGATTGGGCTGGAGAAAGCCGTA
>JAQNCB010000005.1:3918908-3948008 GCA_030068295.1 Euristhmus nudiceps | reverse complement strand
AGATTCTGACCAATAGGAGAGCAGGATTATGGTACTGAGCATGATGGGCAAAGATTCTGACCAATAGGAGAGCAGGAACATGGTACTGAGTATGATGGGAAAGATTCTGACCAATAGGAGAGCAGGATTATGGTACTGAGCTTGATGGGAATGGCGCCAATTTTTAAATTTTCTGCGAGCGGTTTTGTTTCGTTTCTTTCGTATGCTCAATAATTTATCGTAATATGAAGCGAAAGAATCTTTGCATATCGTTTCGAAAAATGAAATTTTCATGTACTGAAGCTTTTGTATCTCGAGGTTCCAATGTACGTCCTCCTCTCTCTCTCGTTGCCTCTTTATCCAATTCTTTTTTCCCTCCCTTTCCTTCTCTTCTGATCTCTCTGCATTTTTTCTCATAACATCTCCCATTGACTGTCACTTTCATTTTGACTCCTTCTCTCTCTCTCTAGTTACACTGTCATGCTCAGTCTCACTATCATCCCTGCTTACACTCAGAATCTGATAAACTCAGTTCTTAACCATTTCATTACTATAAACAGACTTAATACCCCCCCACTCTCTCTCTCTCTCTCTCTCGCTCTCTCTCTGTCCATCTCTTTGCTCCAGGATTTGGCTCAGGAACCTCTGTGAAAACGCTCAATCCAGGGCTGCTTTCTCTCATCTGAATCCAAAAGCACTCATCAAAAGGCCAAAGCAAACCCTACTCCCCTCCCTTTTCTACTGTACACTGCACTACCTCAACTCATTCACTCCCACACACACACACACACACACACACACTCACACACACACACACAAACACACACACGCGCAAATAATTGCAAGTCCCCTCAAACATTCATTTAATCCTTCTCTTACTTATCGCCTTCCATTTCAATTGCTTTGTGTTTGCCAGTTTGAGATAATCCTCCCTTATGTTGTTTTTGTTTTGGGAGTCAGTAATTATTTATTTGATGTTTTTAACCAACCGTACAAGCTGACATTGCATATTTCCTGTTGGAGAGAGATATACTATACAGTAAAAGTGTTTGCGGGCATGCACACACACACACAAACAAATTTATGTAGTCAAAGAAATGTGACGGCGCCCTTTTGCAGCCAACTGCAGAGGAGCAGGAGCTGCTGATCAGCATGCATTTGAAAAAGAGTTAGGCTGTACAGACTAGAGCAGGTAGACCACGCACCTCAGATTTTTGATATACTGTGTTGATCCTTCACAGGAAATCACTGCATCCGCATTTAATCCATCCAAAGTGAGCACACACACACACTCGGAGAGCAGCGGGGGGTTAGGTGCCTTGCTCAAGGACACTTCAGATATGAAGGTGGAGGAAAGGAAGGTGCTGGTTTGGGAATTGAACCAGTGACCTTTTGGTACCAAATCCGATTCTCTAACCATTAGGCCGTGGCTGCCCAAAATTAAATGGCAGGAACACTTTTCTAATATACATTTTATGATGGAGCAAACAATCAGATGTCTGGCTCTACATCAGAATCTGTCTTGCACAGATTAGCATCATTTTAACCAGTAGATGGCATTTTACAAACTGTTCTATCCTTTATTATGGTCGTCGGGAGGTTGGAGCCCATCCAATCCCACTCCGGGCAAAGGCAGGGTAAACCTTAAACAGCTCAACAGACCATCACAGGGACAAAACATTCACATAACAACACTGAGCTAAATCCTCAAGCCTAGCCTGTTCGGCATCAGCAACTGTGCCAAGGTTATAGTCATAATCACAATCTTCCACATTTTTCAGTGTTAAATTCAGGTGATGACCTGTATCTGCATGATATTGTGTACTGCACGCACGGCGCCATATGATTGGTGAGTTGGATAATTGCGTAGATCTGCATGGGTACAGGTGTTCCTATTGGTGCAGATGGTGAAAGTACAAACAGAATCATTGCACAGGAAAGCCTTGCTCTCACATAGCCGGAATGACTTCACAGTGGACGAGGATAGATGAGTTTTCGCCTTACGGCATTCCTCAGTAAATGGTCCGGGCACTTCCGTCAGAATATGTGGGACCTGGTAAGCCGACTTGAGAACATAGACGTTACTGGAGAAGTCCATGGTGGTAAAGAGGTACATGGACCAGCAAGTTCCACGAAAGATATATAGATACGACGGCTGCCATGTATACAGCACAGATGCTCAGGTAAAAGAAAATGAGAAACTGTCCGCAAAATTTGCCGGAAGATTCATGGTGGACTCAGCCATGGCTCTCACGCACCAGTCGTCTCTAAGATCTATGCTTGATACTTAAGTCTTAGGCTAAATTAACCATGAACAGAATTTTTTTTTTTACAAAAAAAAAAGAAATATTTTTATGGTACTATGGTCACAAACCTTGGGAAGTGATTGAAAAAAACGAGATGGCGTATACAAGTGTCTGAATGAGTTTCCTTCGCAGGATGGTGGGGCTCTCTCTCAGAGGTAGGGTGAGGAGCTCGGTCATCCAAGAGGGGGTCAGAGTAGAGGAGGGAGCCAGTTAAGGTGGCTCGGGTGTCTGATTCGAATGCCACCTGAATGCTTCCCTGGTGTGGTGTTTCGGGTATGTCCGACCGGGAAGAGACCCTGGGATGGACTCGGGTCCCAGAACATGCTGGAGGGACTATGTCTCTCGGGTAGTCTAGGAACGCCTTGGTGTCTTCCTGGAAGACCTGGATGAGGTACCTAGGGAGAAGGATGTCAGGACTTCACTGCTTAGGCTGCTGCACCTGCGACCGACCCTGGACCAATCAGAAGGTGATGATTTTTACTGGAGTTCTATTCAATTTATTTATTTTTTTGCAAATACCATTTATCGACAACATAATAACGCCCTCATTTGCTGAACCACTTAATCCTTTTAGGGTCGCGAGGAGGCTCGAGCCTATATCAGTTGACACTGGGAGAAGGTGGGGTAGACCCAGAACAGATCACCAGACCACTGCAGAGCAACACACATTAACGACCATTCATACTAATGGTCAAATGAAACAGCTAGTTAGCCTGATTTGAATATCTTTGGACTGTAGGAGGAAACCAGAGTGCCTGGAGGAAACCAGAGTGCATGCACACTCCACACAGAAACACCCGAGCTTGGGGCTCAAACCTAGGACCTTTTTGTTGTGAGACGGACGTGCTAACCGCTATGCCACCATTCCGCCCACCCTAATAACCTGCCCATGTTACACCAGAGTTTAAAATGTTGATAAATCTATTCTGAGGTAACTGTACATACAGCAGGCTGCAGCCACCAGGTACAGTTTAGGTTGAAAACCCTTTAGGTGCAAGTACAGACCATCACACTGGTTTTGTTTTACCGCTAATGGAATCACATTCAGATAAAAAGCCTAACACGTAACAAAACAGCCTCCATTTTGCTTTCGCTAAACAAACTTCTTCGGTTGTGGTAATCCAGGCGGATAAATGGATGGGTCTCTATGGCTACGGCCGCAGGAGCAGCGGGATAGTGGGAACGGATCCGTCGCCCAAACAGATGGGGAGTATCATGGCGCCGAGCGGATCGATATCCATGCGCTCGGCTGAACACTGGCTCCTCTCTTCTCCCGGACGGAGAACAGCCCGAGGGCCAGCGTGAGCTCCTCACCCCCTTGAGGACAACGGGGACGCTTTGTCTCCTCGAACACTGCGTGTACTGTCGGTGCCGGGAGACAGGCAGAGATTCTGGGAGGTCAGGAGGATGATGAACGAGTTTACAGGGAGGGCAGTAAATGCTTTTTACCACGCTCTTTCACGCTATCGATTTCCAGCGTGCTGATGAACACGAGGAGTTTCTTCTGAACAGGGAAATACAGCAGACCTCCCCGACGTTGTGTTAACTTGACCCGGGTTGTGTTAACTTCCACAGTGCTGTAATGTGTACAGTAAAGATGACATGAGGGGCAGAGGGAAGGAGTTGATAATATTTTTGCTGTCATTTAGCAGTTGGTTCATCAGCTCAATTTAAACAAAAAATAATCCTAAAAGAAGATACTGAAATATTTGTGTGGTTTGGACCTTCATAACTTTAAGCCAAGTGAGCCTCCTGACAATCGGTGGCTTGAATGAGTGTGTGTGTGTGTGTGTGTGCGCGTGTGTGTGGGGGTGGTGTGGCTGTAGGGTGAGGTTGAAAAGCCATGGCAGAAGGTCATTAGATTCTAGTTTCACATTAGCATGTACTGACTCAATGGGATTAACCAGCCAGAGGAGCCCAGAGGACATCAATCCACACACACACACCCTACAGGCACAGTGCTATCAGAAGAGTCATTAGTTGAACCCCTACATGCAACTCTCAACTTTCTCTTCTCTCTCTCTCTCTCTCTCTCACACACACACACACACACACACACACACACACACACACACAGAACAAAGAGAAAGTGCTTCTCCATTCAGAAAGCCATAACGCTGAACACTCATTGAAGTATCATTTCATGTAATGGCAGGTTTTCTTTGTCAAAGATGTGCGCACTTATTTTATTTTTTTCCGAGGCCAAGTGACCCGCCGCACATTCCACTTACATTTTATATATTTAACGTGGCGACCCGTGCGGTTATGGCACACTTAACGCGACCCGTGCGGTTATGGCACACTTAACGTGCCCAAGTTTTTTATAGCAATAAATGTTTGTCTTTGTTTATTGGCTGAGAAACAATTACATCCAACAGCCGCAGGATTCTCGTTTTATTGCATTATCTCCTCATCTGACCCGCTACAGCTTAGGAGTATATTAAACAATATTTCACATCCTGTACCTTATATAACACACCTCTCATTACCGAGCACCCAAACCCAGATAGAATCTCTTTTTAATCATTATTATATCTCACATTATTCTTATTTTTGTGTTTATTAAGATCATCAAAGCCATTTTTGGTCTTGAAATCTAGGAGAGGCTGGCCTGCATACTGGGTTTATTTTTAGCGTTAAAAACCTTGAATTTTATTACAATTTATTGCTATTCCATACATATACATATATAAATAAATAAAACAAATAGTTTAACTATTGCAAATAAAACATTATTAATTATTTGAAACATAATGCAAATCAATTATATATTTTATATAAGCAGTGTTTTTAGGTTATAATCAAATAAAAATAATTTATAAACTTAAAGCAATTAATTTTTGAATAAACAAAACAAGAACATACAGATTATATAATTAACCATATAACTATTATTTTTAATAATGAAACTGCTCCTACATCAGGATTTTTTTGTTTAATCCAGTCTCAGAACCTGATCTGGTGTCTGCGGCTCGGTGTTTAAAGCAGAGTTCACACTCGATGGCAGAAATTTAATAGCAGCAGAATCATGAGTTAATCGCCCCAGCTGCAACTTCTTCCAGAAGGTTTCATTTCTAATGGTTTCAGTTCTCTGGTTTGAATTAAATGTATAAAAAGGACCATAAATTTGGATATACATGTATATTTTACACACATGTATATAGTAACATGGTACAGATCCAAATCCATCCAAAGAATAAGTGCTCCCATTATTCAGGTGACCCAGTTTACCTTCTCCTCACTCATGAAGCGTTCAAACTAAACCTCACCAGTGCCCTCTACTGGTCAGCGCTGAGTGTCACAGCAGTACAATCAAGAGGCAAGAAAATAATACATTTATTGCAATAAATTAAACATGTGCGTGATATTTTTACTTACATTAGGGATAACACCACACCCACACCCTCCAAACCCACCCACCCACCCCTACCTCTACCTCTATACACTACAAGCCATCACCTCTATAACACAATTAAATGATTTCATGGAGCAAATAAATGCTGAACAGACAGCTCTTTGGGAAAATTGTTATTGTAATAGCTTCATCTCTCTGGTCGATTCCATTGTGAGGGCGGGTCTCTGGGTCCTTTGGGTTTTCGTACTCTGCATTTAAAACCTGGAAATCAAGAAAACAAAACAAAAAACCCCTTAATGTGAATCCTTTTGGAGCATATTAATGTGAATGCACTCAAGTCTCACTTATATACTATGCTGCTTTTCCAGAAATGTTATCCTTGTGCATTCAGAGTATTCTGTACATTTAACCATTGATGCATAAATGCATTTATAATCAATTTACGGCAGTTTTTTAAAAATGTATTTATTTATAATTATTTATGAGGTCGGCCCGGTGCTGTAGAGAGCAAAAGGGCTCTGGGTTTGAGTCCCAGGCTCAGGCATTTCCGTATGGAGTTTGCATGTTCTCGCTGTGCTGTGTGGGTTATATTCAGGTGCTTCAGTCTCCTCCCACAGTCCAAAGACATGCACCTTAGGCTAACTGGCTATTCCAAATTGCCCCTAGGTGTGAGTGGGAATGGATGCGTTTGTTGGCCCTTTAACGGACCGCTGAGCTGTTCAGCGATCCAGCCTCCCCACAACCCTAGTAGATTAGTAATGACTTCCAAGTCACTTGAATACCATAAATTTAACATCAGTCATGATGCTGATTCCACATAGCAAGGTCAATCTCTGGTCAATCTTTAAAAATAAATAAGTAAATAAATACAAAGCTTTATACAAAAAGTAAATAGAAAGAGAGATATTCTTCAACAGTATTGTAATAATGCTCACATGCCTGCTGTAATGTTTTGTTTAAATTCTCTCAGTAAAGCAGATTCAACTCACCAGGGATTTAACTCTCCTGCGAGCATCAGGTTTAATAAGTAAGGAATAATACAGTGCGAGCCACTCATTATCACGAAATCAAAATAAACCCCGATAGTGTGAAACAGGATCCCTATAGGAGTGAAATGGTCTTGAATCAGAGCGAAAGGATTTATTTTACAATGATGACCTGCTCACTGTGCATCATCTCACTAATTGCATAGCTATTTACTTACTAAGAAATCTATAGTCTGCGACCAAACATTGATTTTAAATAATTTTATTGATTAAAGACTTGTTTCTTCTAATGAATTAGCTCCATAGCAACAGTCAGATATACATAACAACCGTCTGTTACACAGATATTACAGACCACTGAATGCTGGAACCTTTACCCAGCCAAACTGCAGCAAAATTCCTGGGCCACTCACAACCCCCCCCTCTCTGTTCCCATCCACAGAATAAAAATGCCAACGACCTCCCCCTCACAAACCCTGCTCTGTTCAGAGACAGAGACCCTAACGACTCTGTAACGACCCTGGCCCAGGGGAAACTAACACCTCTTAGGAAGGGTGAGTCCTGAAACACAGAGTATAAATTCTGGTTGCCTGCATGAGTTTTTAGAACTGAAGAAGCTCCCTGGATAGGTAGCGAAATGTCTTCAACCAAATTTCTATTCCAGTTGACAGAAGGAAACTACACGCTTTGGATACTATGACCTGGATGGCTGAGAATCTTCACAGACATGTATAAAAGTGTGTGGTGCTTACTTCAGTTTAATGACTTGGTTATAAAGCTGCAACGCATCCTCAGTCCTGCCCTGGAGCTGCATGACATAAGCCATCTGAGAGTGGATCACTGCCAGCTCGGCGTCTATATCCTCCTCTGTCATGTCCTACCCGACATACAGTTCACAAAACCAAAGTCAAGAAAAGCTCCATCATGATTATACCCCATATTCTCCGTAATTTAATCATTTCAAATTCCCACCCATCAGGTATTGACTTCTGTCACATGACCACCACCGACCAGGGAGAGCTGAAAGCATGCACACGCCCCTTCCGTGACATGCGAGACTAGCCATCCGACTCTTTTCGAACTGCGGCACCATGCGTATTTGGGGGTGGGTCTAACACACTGACAGACACCCATGATTGGCTGGCGATCGCTGTGAGTGACAGGGAAGTGAGCGTATACCGTCCCATCCTCCCAAGTAGTTCCCGTGGACTCCTGGCCACGAACGGCTGTGTGCATTAAACCGGTTTCGAACGTGCGATCTCCGGGTTAATAGTTGTTGTGCACTTTGCCGATGTGTCACTCGGGAGCCCCATCATGATGATTATTATAATCATTATCCATTTTACATTCCTGAGAGTGAAGTTTAAACTCCAAACGGTCTGCGATGGATTCCATCACTTTGCATTAGACAAATAAATAAATTTGGGGGAAAATGCTAAATGAAAGGGATGGCTTAAATAATAATAATAAAAACAAACAAACAAAAAGAGAGTGAGACACTTACAGAATCTTCTGCCAGAGATATTCTACAGAGTCCTGCAATAAAAATAAATTAATTTAATTAAAAAAAATACAGAAATCAGAGACAAAAATCAACACAGTCAGGTCTGAACTGAACTCCTACAGCTCCCACCACAGTATTGTTTTCCTCCAACACTGCAGTCTGCCACCCTTTCCCCACATTAAAGTCGCATGAGCCCTGACCTTCGGCTTCCTGGAGTTTCTTCATGGCCTGTGCGAGCTGCCCTCTGCCGATCAGACTGCACGCCGTGTTGTAGCAAAGCTCATACGTGCTCTCGGGGAGCCCCAGGTCCTCCTGCACACAGATGCGGATGCACCGTTACTCTCTCTCACACACACACACACACACAATCATGAACCGCGGGCTTTAAAAAACACTAGAAAAATGGTGTTCAATGCCGAATTTTGGTTCATAGTGAGAATTGCTGTTCTTGGCGAAGGTTTGCACATTTTTAATATGTATGTGCATGTGTGTGTCACAGTTCTCCTGCAATCACATGTGCTGTGACTCACAGCGGTCGTTTTCTCCCAGGTGCACCGTGCAGCTCGCACTGCGGCGAGATTCGTCTTTCTCTCCTCCTCGTATTCATCCTGTGAATTCCTGATCAGGTCTTTATACACAGCTTCACACTCTGTGTACCGCTCCAGTCTGTACAGCTATACACACACACACACACACACACACACACACACACACACACACACACACACACACACACATTTACTTGATTGACTAGTTTGATGTATTTAGAGCAAACATGTTGAAACAAAAGAGATTGAGCCTGTGCACCTCGTTGTGATACTGACTCAGTATTAACGGATCGTTAAACAGATTTCCAGACTGGTCGGGTCTGGAATAAACCACGTGTGAGTGTGAGCGTTCTCACCACTTGGCCGTAGAGCTCTTTGAGTTTGTCGGTCTGTTCAGAGATTCCTTCGATGGTCTTCAGCGCGCTCTCGACTCGGTTCAGCCGGTACTCGCAGTACGCCTTCTCAAACCCGATCGTGTCACTGTGCACAAACGGAACGAAGCCCATTCATATCAGGTTTATAGACCAAAAAACAAAACAAAACAAAAAAAAAAACGGTCGTTCAGCCACTAATAAAAATAACCTCGTGAGTGACTTGGTGTGGGTGTTGATGACATTGAGTGCCTCCTTGAAGCCTCCAGTCTGGATGAGACACACAACTTTACAGCGCAGCGCCGTCACGTCGTCTTTATTCTCTTGAAGAACTGGAGAAAGAAAAACAGCACAGCACAGATTCTTCAAAAAAACCACAAACAACAACCACAAAAACTAGAAACGTGTTCCTGTCACAGAACACTACATGTAGCCCCTGCGTGGTCATCAGCACTCTTATTCTTGTGACCTGGAAATCAGGTGAGAGGTCAGGGTGAGCTAGTTTTTACAAAAGTTTAGCTCATCAATTAGCAACGACACGATAATTCAGTAATCCCATGGCAACGACGTAATATCATATCACGTTATTTCATGGTTTGCCACCAATCAGAAAGTCTCTCAGCAGTATTTCTTACATAGAAAGTAGAGCAATCTGACTAGTTTTTCAGTCTTGGGATAAAACATTGTTATTCCGAGTGAATAACGCCTGAATCAAGGGTCCCAACTTGGGAACTGTGTGTCTTCATATCCACTTAACCTCATTCCAAGACCGCGCACTAATCCAAATCATGGAATTCCTTTGCGGCTCATGTTGAAGAACGACACAAGTATGCCTCACCCAGGGCTGGTTTCATCTGCAATTACATGCATTTTGGAAATCTCACAGTTTACGGTGATCAATGCCGGGCACATCAAGGTGTCAAGACGATGTCAGTGCGGTCCAACACAGCTTGGAATCGCTCCAAACTGCCAAGAGAACCACTCCTACGTGAGGCCGGGTTGCTGTTGTCTGACCCAGGGCTCTCTGTGATTGAGACTCTGAAACCTTTCATTTTGTTTATTGGGTTTCATAACAGTAAATCTCATTTGATCTTATTTGCCAAACTGCTTAACCCGGTAAGGGTCTCAGGGAAGCTGGAGCCTATCTCTGCCGACACCCCAACCTGCTCCCAAGTCCATTTCAGGGTTCATATACACAACCATTCACACACAGTTCCACACCTTGGGGAAATTTGGAATAAAAGTCATAGTACAGTAAATACAAATAGACTGGATTTACTGAAGAGGCGACTTTTCCTTTAATACTGCCCTTTAAGAACTGGGGTGTGGGATTACCACAGACTGAACAGCTATCGACACGTAATCATTCATTTACCTTCATGCTACATGAATAAACTGCCCAAATAAATAACTCACCTCAAGTCAATTCACACACTTCAGAAAATAAACAGAAAGATTACACGTCCATCCACGTGTCATTAAAATTTGTTTAATTATTGAAGCAATTAAAAAAAAAAAAACAATCACCGGTTGCAGCCAAGACATATTAGCCTAGCCGCTAAATTCGAGCTAACATGCTAACAGCTGCCACAGAACCAACTCCCTGGAATAAAATGACAAGAAAAAAAGGACATTTCTGAATACTTACTCTTACTAACAGCTTTAAGGGCTCTCGCAAAATCACCATTTTGTCCGCTGCGGTTAATTTCGGTCCACAGTACCGCTACAGACCCCGCACCACTCGCCATCTTCCCCAACGTGAACCAACTCCGGTGGGTTTTTCCCGTTTTCTATCCGCACCCGTTTCAGGACAGACCACACCTCCTTGAGCTCTGGAATGCCAGCACGATGCATCTTCTACGCTGTGATTGGCTAACGTCATTCCAAGCGAAGGAAGTGGGAGGAAAAAGCAAAAAATGTTCAGGAAATGACATCGATTTTCTTGGGCGCTGGAACATTTTCATAATAAAAGTGCGAAGCCAGTCGGAAATAAATAAATAAAAAGAATAATAAAATAAAATGAAGATAGATGGATATGTTAGTTAATAAAAATTGTGTAAAAAGGTGATGATGAGTAAGTGGAAAAAAAGCAAACTTTTTAAATAATTGCAATCAGGGTGAGTAATATTTTTGGCTCAAAAATGTATCAATATCTGTAGGTACTGTAGTACTATGTGACAATAATAATAATCATCATAAAAAAACATAAATATGAAGATTTTCAAAATACAGATTTCAAATAACTGAAGGACTGGGGGGGAAAGGGGGAAGCAGTTGCAATTTTGCAAAACCAGTGTCTTTAATACGGCTGCCTTATTAAATTCAATTTCGATGGCGCCACTTACCTGCTTTGAAGAAAGAGTCTTCATCTGTATCCTTGAGGGGTTTTGGCATCTTTCAGATTTTTTCCTTCCTATTGTGAACAAGAGATTTACGATGAGCGATGAGTACTTCACAAGATTCTACTGCCTTGGATATTTTCTGTAAACCTTTTGTCTTCAAGAAAATGCTGAATGCTTCCCTGGAAGCTGCTAAAAATCATCCAGACCATCTCCAAAATGTTATGCTGTCTTCCTTGTCCAAAGCCTGACCTTTGGTTAAAATTGAATGAAAATCAATATAGATTTTTGTGTAGTTCTGCTACCAATAAAAAAAAACACACACAAAATCTCAATGGTGGAGATAATGACAACAAATTTGCAATATATGCTAAAATGTATCATTTTAAACTGTCTATATGTGTTGCTTGTTTTATTCTAAACTATAAAGTTAAATGTATCAGTAATCATTGTTGCTGTGCTGTGAGTTATAAATGCCAGTACCATTTTTTTACTACATCTACAACTAAGTATTGTATACTGAGCTGGATTTTCAATTATTTCATCAGACAACCACCACAGCAGTGGAGTTAATTTAGGTTATTAATGATGCTGTTTACAATGTTAATCACTAACTTGTGAAGGACTTCCTCCACACACTCCTCTGTTCCACTGAATAATTATATTTTCTTTCAATGATGGGCCATGGCAGAAAAATGTGAGGCTGGGTTTGGTACACATTTCTTATCAGTTTTATTTGAAAAGCAAACATACCGTTATGAAGTGTAGTTTTAATTAATTTAGAGCTATGGCTAAATCCAAAATATTTACACAGTTGAAGAAATTGTAGATGCCAGCACGGGGACTTGGTTGTTAGCATGTCCAGTCCACAGCAAGACGGTCTTGGGTTCAAGTTCCATACTCAGATGTTTATGTGTGGAGTTTGCATGTGCTCCCCATACTTGTGTTTTTTTCCCCTCAGGCACTCTGGTTTCCCACTGACCAAAGGTTTACTGGCTGCGTCAAATTGCTCATAGGTGTGAATGATTGGGTGTGTGCTGACCCTGTGATGATCGGGTGAGCTGTTTATGGGGTACCTCCACCTTCGCCCAGTGTCGGCTGAGATGGGCTACAGCCTCCCCATTACCCTGTTAGGATTAAAGTGAAATGAAAGGCAAGCCTTCCAAACTGTATTGATACACATAATCATATGTATGTTTTCATTTTATGGTGTTTGTTATTTACATTTTTGAAGTTTGCCAGTATGAAAAGGGTGCCGTTTCACTCTTGTAAGAGTGCAAAATAGCAAGAAAAGGACGTGAATCTGCGAATGGCAAAAATAACAGTATACAGATATTAAACTAACTAAGTCAAATATAAATTCGTGAACTTATAAATAAAATAAAACTAGGCAAAATACATGTAACACAAGCTTCTGTTTACAAACCAAACATCAGACAAACATGGTCTCATTTACATGATCAAATAAATGGTATAACCTGCTGTTTATTCATATACAAATTCCTGCCATATTTACCGCTGCATGCATGTGAATCATGTGTTACTTTTCGCAGTACAGTGTGAAAAGTAGCACTTCTTTTATGAAGAAGCTTGTAATGACCATAGGGTTAGGGTTAGGGTTATATTGTGCAAAGATGTATACAATGTAAACTTTTATTATGTTTGGGATGAATTTCCCTTTAAATGGTTCAGCAAGTGAGTTATAAACGAAACTGTAATCGGTACATTTTAAGGAACTTCCTTTAGATGGAAAGGTTACACAATGTTCCAATGAGGGAACTTGTCTCAGCAGCAGAACACAACAACAGATGTTTAAGGATAGATCAAAAACATGATTCTCTCATTTCATTAGTAATGTTGTCAGCAAACGCTATCATATCAAAAGACAAACACACTGAAACAAGATGTTTTGAGAAAGTAATCCATTTTAGGGTGAAAACATTAATGCTTCATTACACCATGACATCACTGATTATTTTCCTTTAACAGCATACATCGTCCTAGTTTATTCTTATTAGAACAAGCAGTGTAACCTTTTAAGGCGTTGGTGTTGGACCCGTGATGGACTGGCAAGCTGGTGAGGGTGTACCCTGCCTTTGCCCCAGAGGTTTGCCCTGCATCTCTAGTAGGTTTACGCAGTTTAGCAAATAAGTGAATGAATATAATGAACGGGTCCATGGAATTTTGTGTAATTATAAATTGTTAATACACTCAAGTGAAAAGATTGACAAGCAGTTTCTTGAAGTAGTCATTGACTGAATTTTAGACATAAAAAAAAGCCAAAAAGAATGCACTTCTTTTGAGAGTACTGAAACCGGTGGTTACATTCTGTCCATTTTAATGAGTAAGAAAAGAAGTAGATCAGTGCAGAATTGTGATCTCACTTCCTCTTTCTGCAGGAACTAGAGCTGTCTGTGTGTTGGAGGAGTAAAGGGGTGTCTCTATACCGGCAGTGGGAAGATCGAGTGGCTTCAGAGAGAACTGCACGGTGTTCATCTCCCTTCAGTTGGATTGTTTTTAGCTCTCGTCTCCGGACTGTGAGAAGAAAAAATGCAGGTCATGTTTGGGATTCTGTTGACGTCTATAGGAGTTGCTACCGGTAGGATTCCTCCAGAAACGATTTTGTGCTGAAATTGAAACAGTCATCGTCACCTTCTTCTTTTAATAAGAATTTTATGTATTGTAAAAAAGTCAAGTGCCGAAAGAAACTTGAAAGAAATGTAAAGTTTTGATAAGATCATGTTTCCCCAGGAACATCAATATTTTGTGCTAAAAGTAAAACAGTCTTCTTCTTCTTCCTCTTTTTCTTCTTCTTCTTCTTCTCGGGATGTTTTGAGGATATCACATTTCTTTAGAATGTATGGAATGTCGTGAGGAAAAATCTGGTTTAAAAACACATTAATTACAGAAAGACAGAGATATTTTTGACTGCCATTGATCTGTTCATGGTGGCGCAGTGGTGTAGTGCTTATCACGTCCACCTCACAGTGAGAAGGGCCTGGGTTCAAGGCTCGGCTGTGTGGAGTTTAAAGTTAGGTAAGCAATTTGTTTGTTCTTTTCTTTCTCTGTAGGTTCACTGGTTCACGATCCTGTAGTCTGTAGATTTAAGGAGGATAATCAGTGTGATGTGGCTCTGGGACAACAACTGCATCTACAACTACCCCTGGAGGAGAATAATTTTTCCCTAAAGTTCATAGACAAGGCATCTACACATCGTGAAATTTTAAGATATAAAGAAAATAAAGGAACTCCAAATCCAAGATGGCGGTTTGTTAAAGATAATAATACGATGATACTAAACAGTGCAGAGAGGAGCGACTCTGGAACATACAGTTTAGAAACCTTTACTGCTGATGGGAAAAATAAAGGCAATTATAGTCTCCAAATAAACATTGAAGGTAGGACCACAAAACTTTAATCTATTCTTACGTGAATGCTTTTTAACATTTGACTATTTAATCTAATTCTGGAACTTTAAAGTTTCAATGGTTCCAATGAAAAAATGTTTCCCTCATGAATTCTCAGATCTGATTGGTTGGAAGTTCTTTATGAGAGCAACAGTTCTGGCAGTAATTTCAGCAGTCATCCAAATCTCAGGTTTACAGGAGCATGCAGAAGTCTTTGGCACATGCGAAGAAATGCTGTAGAGAAGAAAATTCTTTAAAGATAATGAAACTAAATGTTTGCACTTTCTAAAAAAAGGATAACGATCAATAAAAATTAATGAAAGAAACAAATTTCAGAGAATTATAAAAAAAGTCAGGTAAAATGGTAGCTCAGAGAAGAACATTCATTTTCCAAACTGTTTATTCCTAATTAGGGTCATGGGGAGGCTGGCACCCATCTCAGCCGACAGTAGAGTAGACCCTGGACAGCAACATGCTGACGGCGTGCATTGGTAAACATGAGCAATGGTTCTCCCACCATAGACAGTGAGAGACATGGCCTGCATTTGGTAACCTGGGAGGGACAGCAGTGACAACTGTTGACAGTGGGACTTGAACCCCCAACCCTGGGATCAGCAATCCAGCACTTTACCACCAGGCCACCGCTGCCCTCTCAGGGAAGAACAGCTTGTAACAAAGTGGGAACAGGAACTAAGTTTTCAGATGTTGCAACTCATGAGCAGTTGTTGGTAATTGAGAAATTGAAGTGAAAGGGCTTTGTTCAAGGACCCAACAGCGGTGGCTCGGTATTTAGGCCTCTGGGTTGCTAATCCGAACGTCAGAGGTTCAAGCCTCAGTACAACCAAGCTGCCACTTGAGCAAAGCCTTTAACCTTAAGAGTATCTACCAAACACCGTAAATGTTGGCGTAATGCTGTAGTGTGAGAAGAATAAAACACTTCAAGGTGACTTTTTGTCAGAAAATAAATAACTGAGGTGAAAACACCCACCGCCCACATCGCTAAAAATGACTTCCCCTGATATCAGTTTGTCTCTGGGTGTTTTATTGTTGACATGAGGTACACTATTTGCTGGTGCACTCATTATAAATAATTAAGTCCCATTAATTTTTATAGTAATTGAACATCAAATGTAATTTTTTAACACAATTTCATAATTTGAATTCCCTTGTTCAGCTCTGTAGAAATTTAGTAACGCATCAAGTTAAGATCATTTGTTAGTCGTCCGGATACATGTTATGACGACTGATCAGATTGTCATGACAGTTTCCGTCATTGTATTTGTGGAATATCAGAATTCAAATTTCCGGTTAAACATCCAAGCTGGAGGATCAATCAATGAACCGCCGTATTAATACACGCAATTAATGCAAGATAAGACTTCCTTCGGTTTTATTAATGACTACAAGGAAGTAGAAGTTAGGAAATCCTTAACCTAATTCCATTTCTGTCGTCTATAATCTCCAGCTGAGGTGACCTCAGTGAAACTGTCAGAGAGCTGCATGTTTTCTGAGGTTAGGAAAGTGTACTGTTCTGCTGTCGGAGACAACTTTCAACTTCAACTGGACTTATCCGTCATTTATTTGGTTGAAGAACGGGGACAGCACCCTTGTATTGAACAAAAACATTCAAACTGAAAACATCACGTCATGTTGAAAATCACGTGAGCCGTAGACACAATTACACCAAGCTGCATGAATGTCCCGGTGAGTCTGACTTTTTTTTTTTTAAATAATAAATGAACCAGCAGTTGCAACAATGGAAAAAAGCCTAATTTCCTGGTGGCATGCTGTGATACAAGCAACCCCTACAAAGCTAAAAATCTTCAAACTCATCCACATCTCATCATAATTTATTTGGTCCCCCAAAACCTTTTAGTCCTTTATACACATGCAGCAAATATTTCTGAGTTCAACAACCACAATCATGTGTAAAGTTTTGAATGAACCCTTCACAGGAAGGTCCCAGGCTATAAAAGACTCACTCACAGTCTTTACACATCAGTCATGAAATTTGGTACAATAAAAATACACCCACACTGGGTTATCAAAGGCCAGCCGTGTCTCTCGCTGTCTGTGGTGAAAGGCATGTAAAAGAACCATTGCTGACTTTCGTCAAGAGTAGGCTGCACAGCCATCAGCGTGTTTCTACCCTACAATGGCCTGGCGAGCTGTTCAGGGTGTACTGTCCTTGACCAGAGTCGGCAGAGATGGGCACCAGCCTCCGCATGAACCTACCGGTAATTAAGGTAAAGCAGTTCAGAAAATGGATGCATGGATGGATGGAGATGTGCATGCAAGACCCATGGCTTGGCCCTTCAGATGAAGGTTCTATTGCTGACATAACAGGATGCCAAGCAGAAAAAGCTGGAAAAATGGCCTTGAATCTACAAATGAGTCTCTCTGTTTCAGTCACATCCCGGACCAAGAGGCTATTTCTTTCACCAAATGACTACACAGCATCATTAAGCATCTCTTAGATACAACTCTCCAGATTTTTTTTTTGAGAGTATGACAATATGAGGATGTCTGTAATTATGTCTTTTCATTCCTACATGATGATACGGTTCACTACAGTCAGTCAAACTATGAAACAAATAAGGGATAATGTAAAGTAAGTACCGTACAGCTCACGAAACCACATACTCCTTGTTAAATAGGAAAATAACACTGTATATATGAAGAAAATATAAAACGACTGCTAATGATATGCTCCAGAGCAACAGTGTGATGTAAACAAATAATCGAAAACATAACTGGCCAATCAGAGTTGAGTATTCAGATAGGAATAAAATGTGACATGTTAAAATATTTGCAGTCGATTTGGTTTCATACTTAAATAGTTTTTTTTTTTAACTTTTTTAAAAATCCCAACATTGTAATTTCATGCTATATCCATTGTATAAAATTCCCAAAGACAGAGTTATCATAAATAATGTATAAGCTGTGACGGCACAATAGTAAAAGCTTCAGAACAATTTTTCCTCACTGTTGTCCTCCAAGGGCACAGGTGTCAAACTCAAGGCCCGTGGACCAAATCCGGCCCTCCAACTCATTTTATGTGGCCATAAGAGCTTTTAAAGTATATAATTATCATACATTCTTTGCATCAACCATTACCATGAAACGTAATTCGCCATGCATCCACTAGATGGAGCCATTTTAAGTGCAATTAGCTACTCATGACACGGGAAAGATTGTAAGTGAGCTTGTCACCACGAAGCACTGTCAGAAAAGAAAAGTGAATAAATAAAAGAGAATTGCGTAAACTGATAATATGTATATGCAGAGTGCATGGTTGCCCATTGTGAATAGATGGCGAGTGATTATTCAGCCCTTGATAACCTCGAAATCTATGTATGTGGCCCTCAGTGAAAATGAGTTTGACACCCATGTCCTAGAGTGTAAAGCATGATTTTACGCATTGTGTTCTGAATTAAAGGGGCGGTGTCATGGTTGTTTGAAGAAAATCGCCTGCATATCATAAGGTGGCAATATCAAACAAGTCATAATCATTTATATAGGTGGAAATTTAGTTTATGAAGGAAAATACGCATGAATCGGCTTCATATATTAAGTTTGTTAGGTTTTCGTAATGTGATTTCAATCTTTGGAAACTGCTCAGTACAACATGAATACAAAAAGTATTCATGTTGTACTGAGCAGTCAATTCCATTTGACTTTCAGGCTGAAAGCAATTTCACACATATAGCTTGGAGTTTTGGAAATTTATGGAATATCTCTTATTTCTTGGCAACTAAATTTGGGTAAAAATCAAGACACAATCCGAAACAGTTCCAGGAACATGTTTCCAGAGACGGAACAGAAGTACACAGTATTTCAGAACAAATATTTGCTGGTTGAATAAGAGGCCTGTGTGTTGATGCTCAGCCGTAATAGCCCATTTGATGAAGATAGTACGTAACAGTCTTTGAGTTAGTATGGATGTCTTCTGCAATGTCTTTGGCCTTGGAACAGGATTTTTCTTCATTCCTGTTTCTAAAACCAGAGAGGAATTACTGCATAATAAAAGTTGGATGCAATCCTTAGCAGTATCGTTGTGCTTAATATCATGACTTGAATCTGCTCTTCCAGTCTAAATGAATTGAAATTAATTAAAATGTTTTTATATATATATATATATATCTATATCTATCTTCTTTTAGATCACACTCTGGTTATTCTGAGCACGATTTGTGGCCTCCTCATTATAATATCTGTCGTCGCATTCTACATGTACAGGAAGAGACAGAGTCTAAGGAACAAAGAAGGTCAGAAGGTTATCTTTTTTAAAAAATATATATCCAGAGCTTTCTAGCTGGATGGAAGAAGATTAATAATAATCTAATGTCCCCTCACTGGCCACTTTGTAAGGAACACTCACGTGCACATTGATGCAGCTTTCAAATTAGCCAATCATGTGGCAGCAGAGCAATGTAGAATAATCTCGATGCAATCTATGAGATCCAGTAAAATTTTATGACGTTATAATAAAGGGGGTGGGGTTTGGGCTGCATGTGAATCTGTATTTTTTTCTGAACTGAACTTGAAATGATTGGATCCTTGCCAGTCATGTGACAGGTGTACAGGAGTTTCTAATGAATTGGACAGGAAGTGTATTAATGTTTTGTCATTTTATCCGGCTGTGTGGGGTTTAACCGTAGAATGGTTACCCTCTAATTTGCTAACGTGGAAGGTAAACCCGGGAGAATTTTACCTTAAATTAAAAAATATGTAATGACATACTTATAACATACTTATACTCTGTATGAGTTACACAACCACCTCAATTACACCGGGTGAATTCCACCCTGGTAACCCTTCTAGGGTTAATAAACTTATGGATGTTTTTTTTTTTTTTTTGACAGCCCGTTCTCAGGAGACAATTCCCGCAACATGTAAGATTTTAACACACTTTATTAACATATGTGCTGGATTCATCCAAACATCTTTCAAGGATTCAATAAATTTTAGAGGGTGATCACATCAGAGGTGCGGTAGAGAAACAACTGACACAAATATTTTTTTGCAACTCCACATGCTAACGAATATTTTGCGGCTTTATTACGTCCATATGAGTTAGCGATGAGTTAGCGGATGTTTGGTGGAAAAAAGTGAATCTCCTATCAGGAAATCGGTTGTTTTGTTCTCAAACCATTCACTTTTTATAATTTTTATACTATTTATAATGCAGATAAAATATGAATGATGACACTGAGTCTACTCCGCGTCATAGCCTCGTTTTGCGACATTCGCAGAAATTTCAAACCTCTTTAAAATTTTTTGCGATGAGTTCATGAAACAGCTGACCAAAACATGATGTCATGAGAAAAATTGAGAATATCCTGAGAATTAAAAAACAGCCATGAATTGCCATTTGATTCAGTCGCTTTTTTTATCGCACTTCTAGTGTGATCACCCGTTCATTTCACAGAAAATAGGAGTGAGATAACATTCCAGTCTGGACATGAAATGACACACGAAGGAAATCTGAACTCTGGAATTAATTTAAATTTTTTAAACTTTTAGCAAATGAAATTTGTTTCCACTGCTCGTCTTTGTTGTAGTTTTTGTTATTATGAATTGTATTAATTTTGCTTTGTAAATATATACATTTTATGTTACAGAAAATCCAAGGTTATCATCGATTTCTCTCTGATATTTCTGTTTTGTTGTCCAGTTCAAGCTCAGGCCAAAAATATTGAGTATGCAGTCGTTGCTCATTCCAGCCAGAGTAAGCAGAAGAAGAGCCAGAATGAGCTGCAGTACGGAGAGTTGGTGTTTAACAATCCTACCACAAGCAAGAGTGAGAAGCACAAAGTGAAAGAGGACTGTGTGTATTCAGAGGTCCAGTTCAGCCAGTGAGGGACACGCTGTCTCAGGGTGAAACAGGCAGTTTTTTCTTCAATAACCGAATGAATCTACTTTAGTATCTTCAATCTTGTCTGGCTGCATCATCTGTTGCTGTCTTGAGCTCAGATTTCTGTCTATACAGCGTTTTGAATGTTCTCCCTGAATCCATCTGGGTTTCCTGTGATCTCTCAAAAGCATGACAGTAGGTCAATGTGAATGTGTCTACAATGGACTGGGATAATCTACACATGCATTCCCATAAAGTGTTTACTAAATAGAAATTCATGAATTTCTATTTATTTATATTTTCATCTAATGCTTCATTTGTCATTATTTATGTCCATTCTATTCAGATTAGAATAAGAATACTTTATTGATCCTGGAGGAAATTTTGTGCACAGGATGAAAGAACTAATAATTTTGTTCCTTATGATTCTATGTACAGAGGGATGAGTTTATCGTTATAGTTGTAGTTGATGATATCGCAACTTAATAAACTGCAGAATAAATCTTGAAATAGGCAGAAATGTCTGCTATTTGGATGTAATAATTAAAATAACAAAATATAATTATGTATACATGTTTAAATATATGTATAATTTTGTGTTTATTTTTATTACCTTTCGTGTGAGCTACGCGGAAGGTACCGATGTGCCGATCTGTTCTGCAGGAAATTGCATATGTGTGCTTGTCCGTATGCAGTCCACAAGTGCCACTCAGTCCAAGTAAGTTATTACCTTTCAAGTGAGCTATATATTGTTCATGTTATTACATGAACGTAAATTAAAAGTAAGTAAAAGTAAAGTAATATTACGAGTCATTACATTTACATAGACAGGAACTTTCCAATAGGTCTAATGCCGGGATCTAATTAGATAATTAGAAGTTTAACTTAGTTTGATATAGTGACTGTCATGGCAGTATATACAGTACATACAGTAGTAATTTATTTTTGACCTAACATTAGGCCCTGTTATACAACAAAAAGCTGGCTGATTGACTGTTCTAAGATCAACCTGATGAAAATAAAATGTAAAAATTTTGTATAGTTGTCGAGTTTCTAATTTTGCAAAGTAGAAGTTAAAATCCGCTTCTGACATTATATATGCCAGTTGTTGGCGTGGTTATTTTTTTGAAGAAAATCAATCACCATTCATATAGATGGAAATTTGGCTTACGAAGAATACTAGACTACTAAGAACCGTGTTGTTGGTGGTGCATGTGTTATGCTGACAAGGTTTGAATACAAACATATCTTTTCTATCTGTCATCACTGGGGTTTGAAACGTAACTCGCTAATTTAAAGAAGATGGTTGACAGACAGTGGTGGCTCAGTGATTAAGGCGCTTGGTTATTTATCATAAGATTGGGGTTCAATCCAGAGTCCCAACAAGCTGCCACTCTGCTCAGATCTAAACACAAGATAAAAATGTAACACAGTCCAGCTTCTATTATTGATAGAAGTATGCATGAGAGAAAAAAAATATATCCACCATCAGACAAGGCAACTAGCTAGGTCACAGAGATACTGACTGCAGAGGTGATATGAGATTTCACTTAGAAGGCAAGGAAGAAATCTTATTACTATTGTACGTTAAAAAAAAGAGCTGTTTCTCGTCAAACTGTACAAAAAAATGTTGTGTGTTGTGATCTGTCACTCTCCATCTTTCCCTGCAGTAATTTAGAATAGAGAAGTGAAAAGTTGTTACTATATCTATAGAACTTCCTCTATATTATTAGTATTATTATTCGTGCCATCTGAGGAGCTTCATCTTTTCTTGCGAGTGTTGTTTCTTTTCATTGTAATGGATGGAGCGAGTTCCATAAATGCCTGGAACAGAGCAAGTCAGGAAGAGAATGTTGCTTTGACAATTTATAATGGATGAGCCAATGAATATAGCAATTACCTAGGTACAGAAGGAGTGTGATGAAATAAGTTAGCTAAACAGTACTAAACAAGAGAGTGTCCGCATTCTTACGTAGCAAGTCAACAATGTGTTGACTAGCATGCTAGCAATAACTGTGGATGAGCAGCAGCGCCTTTAGTATCCACTCCAGGAGTTTCGCCAGTGACATCACTCCATCATAATAGATACAAACATGGCCGTTACAAGTACGACTGTTACTTCTCAATAGATACATCACCTCTGTACATCACATGATGTGTCTGTTAGGTCATATTACTCACAATTAAGGTCTCGTACAAGTACTGAGGCAGGAGTGTTTTCAGGCTAAAATGAGAATTCAGGTCATTTTAGGAACTCTGTGGATTTTCACACAATCTGTTACAGGTGGGTTTTAGTTTTTTTTTAATTAAATTTTTTTTTTTTATCTCAGTTCCATTCACGGCTTTTAAACTACAAATATATTTCAATAAGTATAATCACATGCACACATTGATTTTTTTTTTATTAAACTAGCAATTTTTTTGCACATCGAAGACATAAAATCCCTTGAAAAAGATAAATAAACTTAAGAATTAATGAAAATTGTAATAATATTTAAACTGTCTCATATATTTTTTAAAAATTAACATGTTAATTAACATTTTGCCACCTACCTAACCCGACAGGTTTTTCTTTCCATCATCAATGCTAACATGTAACAATAAAGCATTCGAAAGCAAGAACAGTTTCGCAGTGTAATTTAGGTATGGGCAATCTGACACAAATATCAATCATATCACAATACCTGCATACAACAAAAATACCAGTACACTATGATTATGATTGTTCAGTATCGAATATGGATTTTTATTGAATGTTTTTAAAAATGTACATTTTTAATATATTTTTAATGTGACATTTTGCAAACTAATCTTATATCTAATAAAAACTGGTGTTTGGATGATGTTCAGTATTATGAAATGTTCGGGTTCATGTTCAGGATCATAGTAAAAAAATCTTCAGATTCACACACACACACACACACACACACACACACACACACACACACACACACACACACACACACACACACACAGATATTTAGGTGGTTTCTATATGATTTTCTCCAAAAATGTCGACTTATTTCCACTTTTATTCCTCTATAGAAGCTGTAGTACAGGACTGAATCCAGCTCTGCTCTAATAATGGAGGGTCATTTATTACAATATAAAGAGATGTGTAATAATATGAAGAAATTTCCTGATTTTTTTTCTTCCTCTGTATGTTCACTGATTCAGGATCCTGTCGTGTGTAGATTTAAAAAGATTAATCAGTGTTATGTAGCTCTGGGACAACGACTGCACCTACAAATACCTCTGGAGGAGAAGGATGTGTTTAATCTAATAATCACCGACAAGACATCTAATGATCGCTTAATTATAAGATATAGAAAAACCCAAAGTAACCCACCAACACCATATCAACCAAGATGGCAGTTTGTTAAGGATAATAATATGATGATACTTACCAGTGCAGAGAGGAGCGACTCTGGAACATACAGTTTAGTAATCTTTGATGTGAAGGGGAAACATAAAGGCGATTATTCTCTCCAACTGAACACTGAAGGTACGACCACACAACCTCTAATCACATCACACATCACACTGCAGCAAATTATTCCATCACTCTCTAAATATATTAACATTCATTCTAGCAGCAATATTTATAGCTTTCTATAAACTTCTGTCATAAATATATGAATGATAAATTCTATGATCTTCAGTAAAATTGGGTGAGTGAATTTTTTTCATGAGAATTGTCCCTTGAGCACCTCCATGGTGTGTTTCGGGCATGTTCAACCGGAAAGATGTTCACCCCGGGGTCGACCTAGCACACACTGGAGGGACTATGTCTCTCGGCTGGTCTGGGAACGCCTCGGTGTCCCTCCGGACAAGCTGGAGGAGGGTGCCAGGGGAGAGGGACGTCTGGACATCACTGGTTAGGCTGCTGCCCCCCACAACCCAACCCTGGATCAAGCGGAAGATGATGATGATGATGATGATGATGATGATTTTTTTTTTAATTCCCTTATAGCAGTCTATAATGTTCAATGTTTGCTGGCAATTAAGGACCTGTCAGGCATCTGCTTCTCAAACTAGAGACTCTGACGAACTTGTCCTTTTGCTCTGTTATGGTTAGAGCCAGTTTGAACTGTTCTGTGAAGGGAGTACTACCATTATTGTACAGGATGTTCAATTTCTTGGCAGTTTGTCATGTGGTAGAGCCATCAATACTCAGAACAAATCTAGACCAATGAATTTCAGAAGAAAATTGAATTTTATTGATTCTTTAATAAGCATGACTGTATTCATCTGTGCTGACACAACTGCAAACAGGCTTTCTAATGATCAGTCATGCTAAGAAATTAGCAAACGTTGATTAGCTGACTCAATATGCCGTTGGAACACAAGTATGATTGTTGCTAAAAATGGGACTCTGTACACCTTTGTAGATATTCAATTAAAAATTCACCTGTTCCCAAAAAGAATAAAAATAATTATTTGCTTATTCATAATCTCTCAAGGCAAAGACTTTCTCAGAAGGCTGTTTTCTGGTTTGTTGTTGTATGTTGTGTATGATGGCGTGTTTAGTTCTTTCAGGTCTCTATATTAACCGATCCTGAGGTGTTTCTCTGTAATCTCCAGCTCAGGTGTCCTCAGTGAAAGTGTCGTACGGCTGTTTGTCCCCCGGAATCATGAAAGTGTTCTGTTCTGCTGATGGAGACAACCTCCGCTTCAGCTGGACTTCTCATTCAAACCCCTTCATTCAACTGGAGGACGGAACCAGCGCACTCATACTAAATAACAATGTTACCTGCAATGTGAAAAATCACGTCAGCCATGAACACAGTACCGCTGATCTCCTGTGTCCCGGTGACTCTGTCTTTTATAAATAAATTAAAAAATATTTGACAAGAATGTATTTATGCCTGAATGAATTCCAGGTGTTTCACACCCTACGTTTATACTTCTGGCTGCATTAAAACAAATCATGCCTCATGCATCATGTCTCATAAATCGAGTCCAGGTTCAGTCTTCAGCCATTCAAACCATTCTGGCAATCTTTCAAAGAAAAACAAAAAATAAAACCTTTTTCAACAGAGAAACATATTAAACAACAAATAAAATGAATAAATACATCACAAGTTAATGTTAATTCACACTGAGTTAAAAAAAAATTCCGGTTCACTCGAGGTTTACTGTATAATATTATCCAGTGACTGAAAAAAAAAGTTTATGGAACATTTTTATTTTTCAGACTCGACGACTGGAAAATCAGCTGTTGTTCAGTCAGGTAAAGATGGAACTTTCAGCTTGTGTATTTTTCTTTGGTAGATGTATTCAGTGTGTCTCACAGCAGGAAGGTCTTGGGGTCGAGTCCTGGACTTGGCAAAGGCGTTTCTGTGTGGAGTTCTGTGTGCATGTTCTCATGGTGCTTACGTGGGTTCCTTCGGGGTACCCTGGTTTCCTCCTCCAGTCCAAATACATGTGCATGAAGCTAACTGGCAAATGAATGAATATTATGTATTTGGGTTACAGTCCTGGTGTACTGTATGTGTATGAAGACGGGAGAGATAGAAAGACAACCAAATAAAACGAATACAGTAAGAGTCAGCAGTTAGAAAACACCAAGTTACAGAAGGATTCAGTGTCAGTGGTTTGTTGTTTGTTGCTCTGCTTTTCACTGTAATCTGATTCATATGTATTTGTCATGGTGTTTTTCTTTAGATTTCTTTCAGTTCCTCTAATATTCGGATGTTGTATTCCTGTGTGTACTACTCGTTTTCTGAGTCTAGAAATTACTCACTTACCAAAACTCTGCAAGTTGCTGAGATACTTCTACTTAAAATGTAGATTTCTTTCAATCCTGATTGGATGTGCTTAAGCGAGAATAAAACAGCAGTTATATAGAGACGAGATTTAACGTTTTACTCAGTATACCAACATGAAGTTACAGTAACAAGTAACTGACTCTCTCTCTCTCTCTCTCTCTCTCTCTCTCTCTCTCTCTCTCTCTCTCTCTCTCTCTCTCTCTCTCAGGTTTCATGATGTTTGTATCTGTGTGGTTGTTTGAAATCATCATCCTGCTGTCTCTGTTAGTCGGAGCGTTTTACATCTACACCAGAATCTACAGGAAACTGATAAAAACTGAGAGTGAGACTTTAATCCCGACTTCCAATAAAGCTTCCATGCTGGTGTAAGTGCAGTGATCACCTGAGTGTCTTTCCTTCCACAGATCACTACATTCTGTAAACCTGGATCACGATAAAGAATGAAAAAAAAGAAAAAAAAGCTAGATGGTGCACCAATGTATTAATTTTGAAGCCAAATGTCGGCCATCTTTGGGAGACCACCTCGCTGCAAGACCCCAGCGATGACCGGCAGCCAACAATTTGAGCACCAGGAAAATTCCATGAATGAACAAAAAATATATATTAAAATTTTAAGTATTATTCCTATTGAAGAAAATGTTTTTTTCTCAGAAATGTAATTAAATTTACATTTTACAGTAATTTCAAGAGCTCTTGTTTGATGTTTACCAAATTGAAATCCGAGTGATTTCTGATAAAATATCTTCTTACATAGTACACTACACTTAATTTTATACCCGTTTTGTATGAATTATTTGAAGAACAATGAAGGAATGCATATATAAGTGCCATGCACACCCCATCTCATTCAAGATACTGATCTCTGCAGATGATTGGTGACCTCTTGAACTGAATGCTCTATGTCCAAGTCTCAGTGTATATCCATACCGTAGCCCAGAGTCAGGTTCTCATCCATGTCCATGTCCATGCCGAAGATCAGGACCAATTCCAGTGCCCATGCCGTAGTCCAGACCTAATGTCCAAGTGATGGTACCTTCCACCAGGCACTGGCCCAGAGGCACACTACCTCTCTCGTGTGCCTTTGTGGGTGCTGTCACACCTGCATACTATGAGGTCTGGTCCGTGAAGCGCTCTCAGCATGAGTGACTTCTTCCAGATTTGTAATTAGGAGTAACTATGAGATATTTCTCATGATCAACATACAAAGCCGTTTCTGGTATCGTAATCCAGCCTGATCAAATCGTTTCTGTTCTCACCTTGTTCCTGTTACACCCTAAATAACCTTGTTCCTGTGATAACTTTGTTTCTGGTATAACCCAGTTCCTCTTTAAGTCTAGAGAACCTTGGAAAACTTTTCGCCTATTTAAACTTGCGATCTTGAGAACCTTTTTAACATGTATCACCATGACAACCCTGTCGTGGATGATGTCATAGCCTCATTTTCTTGTTTCTCTGTTTGAACCCTTGCCTGCGTTTTCGATGTAGTTCGAGATTGAGGTCCTCCACTGGTGTTTATTGCCTTGAGACTTCTGAAGGCTTTGAATAAAGCCACCGATCTGCACTTGCATCCTGCATCATTCCCTTCATATTTAGTGACATAGAACTGTACAGTGGGAGAGCTTTATCACAGAGGGGATATTTTATTAAAGACGCTAACAGCGTGATGAGGTGATAAAGTAAAGAAAAGTGATATTTTGTTTCTGAGCTAATAAAATATCTTTTCAGACATAACAACCGAGCAGAACATCAGCTGTGCCGAGTGCATAAGTTACGAGTCGTCTCTCAAGTAAAGCGAACGAGGCAGTGAACAACGGAATATTTTATATGGATCTCCTTTCAGTCGACCCTCAAAACACACATCTCACAATACATTTCTATTGCAAATGCAGGGACGTTTCACAGATGCGTTTCATCCATCTCTTTCTTTTTCTCGTACCTGAGAATACAGGAAGTGAGCAGTTTTATCAATACCTACAGAACTTCCTATATTTCATATGAAAGTATTTCTCATCCCTCACAACCAAGCTCTCTAACAAATACAGAGAGACGAGCACTCTCGGGACAAAATGAGAATTCAGGTCTTCTTTGGATTCCTGTGGATTTTCAGTCAATATGCCATGGGTAGGTTTTATCCTCTTATAATACTACAATTTACACTTTCCAACATGACAAATGGTAAAAAGTGACATCAGAAATCAGTAAACTTTTCCCCCGTAAATACCTTCATAGATCAACAAATCTTTTTAATTGTTCTCCCAATCTTACTTATATTTTCATCATTATGTAGATTTAAAGGAGTTGAAAGCAAGCAGAGCTTTAACAGTGTACTTGAACGATGGCCGTTCTGATTGTATCATATTTATTATATTTAAATAGAAAATACTATCACAACATCATTCTACAATACGGAGTACATGCTTGTCATTGGGTTCTTTAAATGTATCGTTACCTCCGCCAGTGGAGGTTATGTAATCATTGGAGTTTGTTTGTCTGTTAACAGCATAACCCAAAAAGTTATGGATGGATTTTCACCAAATTCTTACCAAATGTCCGGAAGAGCAAAAGTAACAATCGATTAGATTTTGGAGGTGACCCAGATAACCGTCTGGATCCAGGATTTTTTGGAAGGATTCTTAACTATTGAGAGATAGGGCCGGTTTTGACAAAAATGCTTCTA
>JAQNCB010000005.1:3830529-3845346 GCA_030068295.1 Euristhmus nudiceps | reverse complement strand
GGGGGGGATTTTCAGAGGAGTTGAAGATAAAACTGTATTAAAAAGATTCACGCCCTTTGTGTAAAAAAAAAAAAAAAGTTAGACAAGGCAGTAGGAGTTAAACACAGACTCAGCTCTGGGTTGTCACCGTAACTGCGAAATTTCACAATAAGAGATCAACATCATGTTTTATCTCCGTTTTTCAGTATTGTGTCAGTCTGTTGTTCACACACTCGGTTTGTCAAACAGAATGATATAAAGGACATTTTTTTTTTAAGTGGGAAGGACAAAACAGACCTCAAAGTAAAATCACCTGTCTTGTTCCTGTTCTGTCAAAATTGTGATTCTGGTGTTTGCATCATGAACATTTATTTTCATGCAACTTTGTCTGCCTACCCGGGTTAGACTGTGAGGTTTTTTTATTCTGTGCAAGTCTGAGTGGTGCTGTATGAGCATCTGTCTTTGGCTCTTCGGTTCTGTTATTAAGAATAAACCGTTTTTTTTTTCTGCCTGTCGTCACGCAAGTCAGTGATAAATAAAAGCCAATCAACATCAACTAGACAGAAGGCAGCCATTTGGGCTTCCTGTGGTGGACACACAGACACTGGATGGACAATGGACAACCATACAGACCATACCCATGCCCATGGTGCTCTGCCTGAGAGCTCTGCTATAAAAGTGGACACTTATGAAGCCATCTCATCAGGGCTGGAGAGGAAGAACGAGTGGCTGGACTCACGAGAGCCCTGACCTCAAGCATACTGAACACCATTGGAATGATCGTAAGGCACATTCAAATGTAGGCTAAATTATAAATCCATTAATCTAAGGCCTGGATTTTTTGCAGAACTTATAAATTTTATATTCTGCTCACAGTATCTAGCTACACACGTTCCAAAAGTTGTAAAAGGGTCACCTGTTCAATAACGTAGACGCCGTAGTCGAGCTGCTGCCGCTGCAGGATAGGGTGCAGGTAATAAAGCCAGTACTTGAGATGCTCGTCTCGATTTCTGAAAGGGATGATGAGGGCCACTTTCTGTAGAGCTATGCAATCTTTGGGTTTGAAGCGTCCACCTTCCTGCAGCACTGGATTCTCATTCCTCACCAAATCGAGGCTCAGTGGAATGGAAAACTCGATTCGGAGTGGACCCACTGCAACAGCCCAGAACGACCTTTTGGTTAGTTTCACAGCAGCGTCAGCTTTTCATACAATACACACAATCAAGGGTTTGTACCACACAGAAATATCTCTTTAGCTGAATCATTACGAATTTCTTTTCTCTTTTTGGAATTTAAAATACCTTCATCCACTGCTATATTGTTACTAAAACACGTTGAGCGTGTTTTTCAACAGACATTAAGTCTTAGAAACAATAGCAAGGATCCTAAATGAACTTCACTTGGCACGATTCACTGGAATGTAAGCAAGAATAGCAACAACTTCATGTCCTGCCATTTTAATATTCCAACATTTGTACAAATGTCTGGAGAAAAAAAAATATTAAAATCACTCCTTGTACACTACAGTAAAATGAGGCAATTCTTCTTGAGAGAGTGAGTTGAGGGGTTTACAGTCATAATGACTGTGAAATGTTTCATGAGTTGGATGCAGAACTGATGAAGCTAAACAGATAAAGTCACACAAATCCAAACATACTCCTATCCAGCAGGGTATAAATTCAGGCATCTGGCTCTATCAGTGTTCTGTTGAAAAAAGACTAAACTCATTAAAATTGTCCAGTGAAAAGAAACTTTTAAAAAATCCAACAATCTGGGGTCAGGAGGTTCATTTCAACAGCTCAACAGATTCAGAACGATTTTCAGCAGTCCGCGTGAACGCCTTTGGCCGACTCAGGCAGACTCGCACAGAAAGAGAAAGTAACAAGCGACCATGCAAAATCAGTGATCGTCAGCGAAGTGAGGGTGAAAAAGTGGGCGAGCGATTTGAGCCATAACCAATCACAACTTAAAGATACCATTAATTGACACATCGAGGTCCCCAAAACCTTTTTCCTATTCGCGTGTAAAACAGTCATTTACAGTGCAGTGGCAAAACGATCCTCCCGTAGCTTGCCGGTTCCTTTGTGAATGTTGCTTTAAAAGCAGAAATCTTAAAGTACTGTATTTTCCGGACTATAAGTCACACTTTTTTTCCCCAATAGTTTGGCCAGGGGGGGCAACGTATACTCCAGAGCGACTTGTATGTTAAATTATTAAGACGTTATTATATAATTGTTATTTTTTTACACTGGCAACCACTATTCACATGTTGATTATTTTTAACACTGGCAACACAGGAAGCTTTTAGTGCTGTTGAGAAGACTGACCCAGATTTCCAATGATCCGGAAAGACAGTTCATTTATTGTGAATGTTTTAAGTGGGAATATTAAACACACAGGATTAAAAACAGAAGATTTCAGTTACTGAAAAGTGCAGTGAGCGCACATCACAGCGAACTTTCTCTCTCGGCATCTGAGACAGGTAAATAATAGAGAATAAATGCTAATGCTAAGCTAAATGACTCCTCACGCAAGAAATAAAGCATAGCATAAACCGTAGATTGAAATGAAGAGTCTGTTTTAACATGTTTGAGCCGACAGTCTAATGTTTCAGTGGAACTACATGTTCCTGTGTGTAAAGGTGATACTGCACCTTTTATTTTTCCTCCCTGCTCTGTGTTAGGCGCAGAGTAGGCGTCTCACACACCAACATTTTCATTACACCTCGTCTCGTCACGTCATGTTTTAGTCGCCAAAGATCCATTTTTACTGGGTCATCATCACGTTGTTGTCATACAAAAAAAAAAAAAGGTGTGTTAACAAAATCATTTAAACAACACTGGCCCCAAAATGCGACCTATATTCCAGTGCGACTTATATATGATTTTTTTTTCTTTATTATGCCATTTTTGGATGATTCTTCTTATACTCCGGAGTGACGTATAGTCCGGAAAACACGGTACATGACCGGCGACAGCCATGCCTGACCTTCAGCAAGCTGACCAGCGCACACTCATGTGACCTTTGACCTGCAACATAGAAGCGAGAACCCATACACTCGGCTGCCCTAAAACAAAAGACATGGCCGATGCTGACTTCGAGGTACCAAGCAAGCTTCCCCGAAGTTATTGAGAGTGGCACTAGCACTGACACAATTGAAGACTTTGACAAAGACCTGGACCTAACTCCAGGCTAAATCATGTACGCGATTTAGCTGCAAATAATGTAACTTTTCTTCGGTTGGCTTTGGGTTCGGTTGGCCTAAAAAAAAAAATGCACCATCTCTTCCAAAACCTTCAAACATCTGATCCTGCACTGGTTGTGTATCATGTCCTTTGTTGAACCCTTTGTTGCCCTTTAAAAGCAAGTAAAACAAATCCAAGCGTTTCTCTCTTTCTAGCGTTCACTATTTGGGTGCACGCACATGGGTGTGTGTCAGTGCAGCGCAGAGCTGCACCTTCCTCCGCGATTCGTTCATTCCATGTCAGATCAGAAGCATAATTACCTGTGAGAAGTTTTTATTAATTAAACCTGGGGATTTTTTTTGGACACACAACAGACTAGATCAGCTTTCCACCTCACACTGATGAGGAAAATCCCGTTTTATATCAGAGGATAGATTGTGATTATGTGGGAAATCCAAGTTGAACTAGTTATTCAAAGAAAACTAAATGAAAAAAATACAGCAACAGATTACTGCATCGCCTATATATATACACACACACACACACACACACACATATGCCTCTGTAATACATCCAAAAGAATTAGATCTGAGCGCAAATGGAAAAGATCTGAGATATTACATATATAATAATTTATAATATTACCTTTTTATAATACATGTGTGAGACTGCAAAAGGCACGATGCGTGTAAAAAATATGCAGATTTTTTTTGAAAACGAAAGTGTAGGCACACTGGACTCCACCGGCCAGCTCTGTATAGAAAATTTACCTTGTATACTTGTAGTGATAAGAGTTCGGTGGTTCTTGCTTTGACGTCACTTCGGATATTCGTGAGGCAACGCACCGAAGTTTGTTTGCTTCTACAGGCGAATAACAGACTGCCGGGGCACAAAATTAAATAATTTGAGACACAAATCAAAGAGACCCCAAATACAGGGATCCCTCACTTTTTGCGGTTAAGGTGGGGGTTGAGACCCTACGCGAACACCAAATTTCCATGAAGTAGGATCGACCCCCCTGACTGCCGTATACGTACCTGTATATAATATCAATAAATACATTTTCAACGCTATAAATGCTTATAATAGCAATTAAACATTCAAAAGCAATGCACAAGATGTAAATAAAATATAAATAATATAAAATACATACATGTAATTGTACATAGATGTAAATAAAGTGCAAGCAATGTCTTGACTTCCGCCCTTTTCTGTCACGAGTCCAGTTTCAGAGCCGAGTCCCAAACCGGAGTCGGTAGTGAACTAGCAGCCTTTCCCTTAACTTTTTCCTTACTTAATAGTGGAAAAGTTAAGGGAAAGGTCGCAAGTTCACTACCGACTCCTGTTTGGGACTCGACCTCTGAAATCTCGCATGCTGATTGGTCGAGACAGATGTCCCAGCATTCGTGTAACCCAAGAAGAGGAGGCTGGGATCCGAATCAGTAGCGACCTATCGCTGGATTTTCCTGAACTTTTCCCCAATTTTTTAAATTTTTCGATGAATATTTTTTAAAAATCCACGATGCACTGAAGCGCAATATAGTGCGGGATGACTGTACTGCATGATTTCTACTCTTTGCATGTTTATGAAGGGTACAATGTGCTAAATGTGGAAAATAAATATGACCAGTCATGTATTTTAATTCAAATGAAGCCTTTATGTTTTGTAGCCATGATGTACCTTTTGGCCCTCTTCATTTAGTTTTCTTACCAACATCCATACAAAAAATGTGTAATTTCACACTTCAACTTGAAAGGTAGTTTGTGGGCTGTTAAACAAATGTAAAGGCGAATGAATCAAAGTTCCCGTGGGATTAAACCGCTTGCTGTGCTGTGCACATTGGCAGTAAAGATCTAACGTGTGGGTACGCTGAAAGAAATTATGTGAAGACAGACCAAAACAGCTGTGTGTTAGAGCAAAAACGCTTTGGAAACAAGAACCAAAATAAATGGTAACACAACATGGGGTAGCACTCTCTTGCTTTCAACTTTGGCTCACAAGTGTATTAATAATTTCATAAGTGTAAAAAAGTTACAAAAGTTAATTTTAAATCACATCAATGCCTTCAGATGGACCTGCCAAATTTATTCCAGGCTACCTGCTGGTTGGTAGAAACTTTATCTACAAACTGGAAAAGCAGCCCTGGCCCTGACTCAGCAGGCTTTAAAAATGCTATTGTCAGGTTTAGACGCAGAAAGGATGTGGGGTTACCAATTTTGTTTGATTTCCCTTCTTTTGGGATTGGGAAGATACCCACAGGATGCATTGAGCTTAATTTCCTGCTTCATGATATTTCTGTTTTTACACCATAGGCTCGAAGGATGAGAAATCCCATCCTGAAGGAATTAAGATGTCGGATGAAGTAGCATCATGCAGACTTCAGGAGTCATGCGGCATTGATTTCCAAGCGTTGTACTCATGGCTTCAGTCTATGAAACCTCCCCCCCCCCCCCCACTGGAACACTTTTGACAGCACTTTTCAAGATCTGTCAGTTAACAGATAATATTTTACAAAGTTCGCTTCCATTATTAGTTCGACCTTTAAAAAGCTCAATCACTTCAAATGGTGTAAAAGTTTGCAAATAAAATTAGCAGAGTTGGGGACAAATGTACAAACCTGTTAGAAAGAACAGATTATATTTCTTCTTTTTTTTGCTTCAAAACGCCATATGGTTATATTATCAAGAAACAGTTAATCCTTCTTCATGAATATAACTTAAGTTGAAAACGAGTCGTTGCTTAATTAAAGCAATAGAGATGGTGCTACAGTTTAGAACTGCACGATTTGGTTTGTATCGTGACTTTACAAATGTCCTGATTCAAAATTTACATTCTCTCTCTCCCCCCCCCCCCTCCCCCTTTCTTGTTACAATTTTTAAAACAGTAAACCAAATAAAGAAAGGTTTGGCGATTGCCATTTCCACTCAAAGTTAGCAAACAAGTTACTTCAATGACTTGCAAATGGTTTAGAGGGAACCAACTGTTAAAAAAAAAAAGCAGCAAGCTTCATTGAAAATGGATAAAAGTATTTTGGAGCGTGGCAGTGGTGGCTTGGTGGTAGGGTTCTGAACTACTACGCTAATCCCAAGTTCGGGTGTTCAAGCCCCACTATCACTGGGTTGTCACTGCTGCCCCCAATGCAGCTAACTGGGTTATCAAAGGCCAGCCATGTCTCTCACTGTCCGTGGAGAAAGGCATGTAAAAGGACCATTGTTGACCTTTATAAAGGGTAGGCGGCAATGTGTGTTTCTGCATTGTGATGGCCTAGCCCCTCTAAGAGTCGACTGAGGTGGGCACCAGCCTCCCTGTGACCCTAATTAGGATTAAGCGGTTCACAAAATTAATAAATTCTTGAAGATTTTGGAGCCATTGTGGCATCACATGATTCATCATGCAAAAGAATTGCAATTCATAACTGGACTGGGTCTCTAAGCTTTAAAAGAATTTTAATATGGAATAATTTACTCTAATGCAATGGCTCTTGGATTTACAGTATGTTGCTGACATGCCACCAATCGCCCTCAAACGAGAAGACTTGGAAAAGGAAGATTCGATTGCCAAAAAGAAAAGAACTATTAGTTGTAGTGTATGCTACTGAATTTTTTTGCCGACAGAAAGAATTCTGTTGACCAAAAACAGATACATGTTCAACAGTGCCTTTTATTTTGTTTCTACAGCAAGACTAATTTGTTTGTGCATTTAAATTAGTACCATTTAGCCTTTGGCTCGAAATGCTATCTAAAGCAGCAGTAACCAAAAAAAAAAAAATTGTGGACTGCCTGTGGTGTTTCGCCATATGAGAACGGTTCCATCCAGTCGAGATTACCTTTCACCAGATAATTTATCACCTTGTGAAGGATATGGTACCAATTAGTACAATAAGCAACAGCAGATTTAAAACACGAACAAGTAGAATGTAATACGATCACACACCTAATACAACACAAGTTGCCCTTCCTGACCAGAGAAAACTGAGAAATTAAATGGTTCTGGGTAACAACGCAATTAATTACAAGTTGGGTTTAGGATTACCAGTTCTTTCTTTGTTTGTTTAGCATTCCCAGGCAGTGCAGCTGAAAAAACACACTAAATGCTACGATGTCCGGACAGAATTCACATCACACACAATGCAAACACAAACTCTGGACATCATGAGAACACTCAAATTATCTGTCATTTGGATGCACAAGTTGCTTTTCATCTGCAAGGATGGCATCGTTTTGTTATCAGTTTTTGGGTGATCATAACCTCATTGTGCCTAATAAATAAAATATGACTCGACAAACTGATTTTCAACAAAGGTATTCAGGATTCGTTTCACAACAAGGCTATTTTTATACCACACACATGATTTCTGCAGTGTGGAACATTATTGGACCGTTGAGAACAAGCTGAAAATAAGGTTTTATAAGTCAGTCATTACCCAAAGGATAAGCTTGAAGAATGATTTGTTTGCATATGTCACTGATTATTATCGAGCCAGAGACCTCTGTAGCCAAACACGTCTTTAACTTCAAATGTATGACTGAGCTTTTCTCCATAACGCAAAGTCCAAGTTGATATTATTTGGAAGCACACTTGTATTTAAGTACTTGAGATTGAAATATAATGTTTACTTCAGAATCACCTTTCAGTTCACCATCCAACTCAGTCCTGCAATTACTAAAATGCAGAGCTGTCAACAACTGCTAATTGGAATAATGGTGGAAATGTTTGTTCCATGCATGTGTTTCGCTTTTAATGAACAATTAGGCGATTGTGACTTTCCTAAAAGGCAAAATACAAGCAGGGATAAATATATATCGCGCAATCCTAAAGGTAGGGTCAAACAGTACCAATGTTCGGCTGATGCCCCCCGCCCCAGTGTTTGGTCTCAATGTTGTAGCAATTTTTACCAATATATCTCTCTTTTCCCACGTTGTATTCATGTTTATCAATGTATCTATCTTTACCAATGTTTTCTGATGCATGTATCTTTCGCAATGTTCCAAATATTTTGAACATACTGAAAAATTTTCAATGATTAAGAACATCAGGATTGCCACTGTGTAAGCCCACAGAAATGTAAATCTGGAAGGTTTTTTATAACCAAATTATTGAGAAGCATGGAAAAATTATGACAAATTTTTAAAAGCTAAATTAAAGGGATACATATTCCAACTATCTTCCAACATGCCTGAAACAGAACAAAGAATCGGAAACAAATTTTTGTACAAGACATTGTATGTGTGACTGTCAGAAGATCTTTAGAAAGCTTCTTTTGCGTTGCCTTTCAGTCATTGGTGGTTTCCCAACTGCAACATGCCCGTTGACCGTGATGGCCTGATGAACTGTCCAGGGTGCACTCTGCCCTCACGAAGCTAATTAGGATCACGCAGTTCACAAAATGAATCAAGAATGAACATGCCCTTTGACACCAATTCTTGTATTTAAAGGATTACTTTGGAGGAACATGACTATGGTTGCTCGACACTGAGTAAGCATTTTACAGTTTTTTTCTGTCCCTTGCGGAAATTTCCCTTTAGTGAATACACTTTTGGCATTTATACTACATTTTCCACACTAAACGTGCCCAAATTCTGCCCACCCATCACAGACTGAACGTGCAGTTTCATGGCTTTGGTGGTTATTACAGATACCTCTGAACCAGCAATCCATTTAAGATTGGCCAAAAATATAATGTCAGTGGAAACTGGCAAGAGCCTGGACCTACTATTGAGCTTGAAGTGTACCAAGAGACGGAGCCCAAAAAGTAATGTCTGGCATAATGAGACAGTAAAGTCTGAAGTTTGGTGGGATGATGCACTGAGTAAAGTTTAAAGTGCAACAGTATTGTGTTTCATTTCCTAATGTACCGGTAACCAACACCTTTTTTTAATGAATAAATATAAATATAAGATAAGAGATCTTTATTGTCACTGTTCCATGAACAATGAAAATCTGCTCAGCAGCTGTTATGTATGCTGGTATGGACTAAGAGTGGGGATGGGGTGTCCGGAATAGTGAATAGTCCGGTCGAGTGAAGTGTTTTTTGTTTTTGTTTTTTTTTTTCGGAGAGGGGCGGGGCAATACTCAATACTGAATACTATACAAGTAAAATCACCTCAGTGTTCTGTAAAAGCACAGTAGTACTGAACATTTAACACCCAAACAATACATTTATATTGTACCTGTACAGTAAATACATGTAATACATATTGTAATACATAATACAGTAATTCATTTAACGTAGTGCTTGCATGGAGTGCTCGCGAACTATCCTTAAAAAATAAATAAATAAATAATAATATCGGGTTGTCCATAGGACGCGAAATCCAGTCCATCAGGATCCGGTTGAGCGAGGTTCAACTGTATATAAAATTCATCTATATACACATATACAGAAGATGAGTGATAAAAGATGCATGGTATTCACCAGATAGGAGGTAGAACTTTAATTATAAGGTGCATGGACATAAAATATTATTGTGTGTGTGTGTGTGTGTATATCTACATAATATATATTGTGTTCTCAGTGCAATCGAAATTAGTGGTTTCTACATCAACACACTTGTTACTCCTCCTGCAACCGATGTTCCTGCAGGACAATAACCTAAAACAGGAGTGCAAATCCACAGCAAAGAGGTTCAATGGCCACAGAATCAAGCTTTTCACAGATCCAGCCCAGTTCCCTGACCGAAAAAAATATGTGGTGAGCAGAAGGAGAAAACACAGGGAACATTTCTTTACAGGCTTACTAGTCTGCAAACTTATAAAGGACTAGGAGATGACTTTGTGCAGTTATGTTGACAGGTCGAGGTAATGAAAAGCAGGAAATGCAGGGGTGCCAGTAACCGTATTTCTGACTAAGTGATCCTGAATTTCTTGGACTATATTCAGTTACAATGCAGGTTAAATTGTAGAATTAAGTTAATTCCGAGATACATGTAAGCATGTAAACACAACAGCGATAACCACATTTGGTCCATCCATAAAGTGTTGCCACAAAGGTGGAAGCATACAATTTTCAAGGAAGTCTTTCTATGCTGCCATTTTTCTCGTCACCCGATCTATTTTCACTAAAATAAATGCCCTTTGCACAATGCAAGATCCATAAAGACAGAGACTACCAAAGTTTGGGCTCATGAACATGACCGGTGCGTCTTCCCAGAACACTGGAGGCTGATGGAGCAGCAAGGATGTGACCAAACTATACGACTGGCTATGATTAGAAACGGAACGTTGCGACATGTTGAGGTGCCCACAAAAGCATTTGGCCTCATTTTAGAGTTGAGACAAAAAAAGAGAAAGCTGTAATTTTTGGCTGGGCGCCAAAATAAAAAAGATATCATAAATTAATGGTGCCATCGTGGACTCTTTTTTTTTTTGTTTGTTTGTTTGTTTGTTTGTTTACGGGGCACACAGGCGCTCGAGTCCTTGTATTCGGATTTGGAAACAAGAATATCCTATACCATTTAAAATATTTATTAAATTTGTACCGCATGCACCTTCTCAGGTGAAACACACAGCATGCACTATGAATATAGAAGATGATGGATGCAAATCACCATCAAGGTAAACTATCATCAAGCTCCTGTAATCAAAACCGGTTACTTACGGTATAATCCAGTATTCTCCATACCTTCAGCCAAAACCTGATGAGATTATTTTAAACATGTACACCCCACACACCATCACTACTGCATAAAAGGGTGTATTTTTAATACTAGTCCACTGGCCATGGTGAGGAAAGGTCTGTAGGAACGAGTGAAATTTGCTAGCCAGTCATCCTGCTGGCCACCTGATAAATCCAAGGGGCAACAAGATATAGCTTTGCTGAGCCGTAAATATGAAGGACTCGTAGAGTCATAATTTCACTTTTCCTGTTGACCAGTAGCTTACTTATGCTAAATTCCACCCCTGTGCATGTATACACACATAGATCTCGCTTTGACAAGTCCATGATGACATGACTATGATTAAGCAATTTTAATAGAAATGAGGTTTGACAAAAAAAAAGAAGTCCTGGTCCTGCTGAAGAGATGCTGTTTAGCATTTATTCATTCATTTTCTGAACTGCTTAATCCTAATTAGGGTTGCGGGGAGGCTGGCATCCATCTCAGCCAACTCGGGGCGAGGGCAGAGTACACCCTGGACAGCTTGCCAGGGCAACACAAAGCAGAAACACGCTTACAGTAATACAGCCTACTCTTGACTAAATAAAGTCAGCAATGGTTCTTTTACACCCCTCTCACCTGAGACAGTGAGAAACATGGCCAGCCTTTGATAACCCATTCAGCTGCACTGGGGGGGTGTGCAGTGGGGCTTGAACCGTAATCCCTAGGATCAGTAATCCAGCAGCACCTTACCACCAGGCCACCACTTCCCCTTGCTGTATTACAACGAAAGACTATCTCCATTGATTGAGTAACTTGACTGTTTACTCTTCACTTCTTTCCAGCCACTGCCACACCTATAATTGTACCTGGAAGTTATGACTTCACACACAACTATTTTTTAAATTGTTTTTTTAGACCTGTATTTTTACAGCCTAAGGTCAAACAGTTCAATATTAAGTGGTAGTCAAACTGTTTTTCAGCCTGTATGAAAATTCTACACAGTTTCCAACTAAACGAATTTACATTTATAAGCAGTAGTACAGAAGTAATCTTTTTATAACATCCAAACTTCAGCACACCTCCTGAAACTGGTCATGATCCTAAACAGATAGACACTGCAGAAAAATCTCCCGTTCCAGCGTCCTTTAGGTTCTTCAAGATCTTCCTACCATCCAAAATAAATGGTAATAAGTGAAATTCACCCGTTAATCAGTACTCCCAGGAAAACAGGACCCTGACCAATGTCTAGCACTGACTGTGAAGACAAATGTTCTGACATCCCGATCGAATTTGTGACCTTTTAGTGATTTTTAAGGATGCCAAATGATGTAGACTAATAATAATAATAATTATTATTATTACTATTATACAGCGATTATTTATTAACTGGAAATGTTTATTTGAGAGTTCAGAGCCTTTATGGAGCCCCAAAACGGACATTTAAAAAAAATGTTCATTACAAGTCTAATGACATGGCGGTTTAGCACGTACGCTTCACAGCATAAAGGTCCTGGGTTCGAGTCCCAGGCCTGGCTGATGTGTTTCCTTGTGGAGTTTGTATGTTCTCCTGAGCTTGCGTGGGTTTTCTCCGGGTACTTCGGTTTCATCTCACAGCCCATAAATGAGACTAATTGGCTGTTTTGAATTGTTCAGTGTGAAATGTTGTGTTCTGCAGAAATGACCACGCAAATGAGTGAAGATCTTCTCAAACACTGACCACATAACACCACATTTAAGCTAACATGACCTAAAATTTGAAACACAGCAATCAGAACAAAAAAAAGAGAGAAAAAGTTTTTCATACCGAGCAAAGGAGACACCTCAGGGCACTTTTCCAGCTCTTTCTTTTGAACAGTGCTGTTGAAACGTAAAGTGCTGCTTGTATTTGGTATTTCAGTTCTTCCTGTAGGATCTTCCAGTTTTTCCTGAATTTGGTTGTTTTGCTGCTGGTTTTGGACAAATGGTTGTCTCAAGTCCAGCGATCTGACATAATAAACTACAGTGACAAAGATGTGCAGACAGCAAAGGAGCACAACAAGAGTGCAGGTTTTATGGAGGAAATTAAAACTTGGATTGGAATCACGCATCTTTATATATAAAATTTTTCTTTAAAAAAAGTGAATATAAAAAAGAACTGTTAGTCTAGTCTCCCGACCTATGTGCTGACGGTGTAAATTATAGTATTATATAACAAAATAAGAGCTCCATAAAAAATAATCCATATGCACAAATGAAGAACATAAAACTTGTTTGATTCAGCATTGTACAATCTAAAGAAAACGAAAGATCATCCAGTGCTTACAGGAAGCAGTTTAAAAAAAAAAAAACTAAATTTAGCTCCTTCACTTCCTGCTTAACAAATATTAATTTGGAATACAGCCTGAGTCTAAAGTCTGAAAATATCACCAAGAGAAAAAAAGGTAACAATAAAGTGACTATTTATTTTATAAATTCCTAAATCCCATGACCATGTACTGTTAAAAATTAGATATTTATAGAAAAAATATATACGTATAAAATAACAGACATGTCAGGGCTTCTTTATTAGCGTTAGCATTCTTACTCGGCTAACTAGCTAGCTTTGCTAAGTTTCTCGTGACTTTTAACCAACTTCAGCTCTCTTCTTCTTCAGACAACTTGTCCTCCTTTTTGTTACGGTTCTCCGAAAGCTTAAAAAACACCTAACGGGATCCGAAAATGGAGTCAAAGAGAGGAAACAAACCCCAAAAATGTTAGTCCATGGAGGGTTTACAGAGAAAGTGAGTCGCTTGTAATGCACTCTGAGGCGCCTGTGCTTCCCGTTACACTGGGAGACGAGGTACGCCTGTCTCGCGCTTTCGGAAGCTCGCGTGAACCAAAATACGTCAGAAGTGCAGTGACTTGATCCTCCAGTGATGCACGCGCACCTCAGGAACTTCAATATAATTGGCACTTCTGCTGCAACTTATCTATGTAATATCAAATATTATGTAGGTTTACTAATCTCTCGTTCTCTCTCACACACACACACACGCACACACACGTAGAGACATGCATGTGCTTCCATACACTCTACTCATTAGCATGTCCTCAGTTATGAATTTACACTTTTACATCCTCACATCATTCATTCCTAATAATACTGAACCGCCTCCTATTTAGCTGTGTATTTTTATTTATTTATTTATTTATTGCATGAAAGTCCGTTTAGTCTCCTCCTTCCTAACGTCTTTTAATATTAATTCTAGTTTGATAATTTTTATTGGCTACTTTCATGTTGTCTTATCTTATGAGTCCACTTCAAATTGTACTTTAGAAAAAGATTATGAGGATGATAAAACATCCCTCCCGGCAAAGGTGAGATGAGCAAACCTTTTGTGATTTCCTGTGGAGTTAAAACTCCTCCTAGTGGTTACAGTGGTGACTAAACTCGATAGTATGGACAAAAGTTGAAGTGTAGACACGTGACAATCGCAATCAAACGTGACCCCATCAACCACAAAATGAGTAGTGATGCACCTAAGTGATTCCTTTAATTATGAACATATGTAAAATAAAGGGGTGGGACGGTGACCGAGTGGTTAGCATGTCTGCCTCAGCAATAAGTTTGTCTTTGCTGTGAGGGCAGAAGGTTCTCCCCGTGCTTACATGGGTTTTCTCTGGGTACACCGGTTTCCTTCCACAGTACATTTGGCTGTTCCAAATTGCCGCTAGGTTGTGTGTCTGTTTTGTGTGTGTCCATGACCCAAGTAGGATTATGCGGTTCATCAAATGAGTGAGTGAGTAAGTTCATTGGGGGATAAAAATGATGGGTCATGATGATGATGGGCCACAAATGTGGTCCCAAACTCACTCTGACTTATGTGTCTTTCTTAGGTTGTTTCTCCGATATAGCCAGTTTCATGTTAACATGGGAAATGCTTAAGGGGTTGAGGATTTTAAATAGTTAGGGTCAATGGTCCAGAGCAATGGAGAGTGTGGAAAGGAGGTGAAGATGTGTGTGCAGGCTGGGTGGAACGGGTGGAGAAAAGTGTCAGGTGTGATGTGTGACAAGAGTATCAGCAAGAATGAAAGG
>JAQNCB010000005.1:3814279-3827162 GCA_030068295.1 Euristhmus nudiceps | reverse complement strand
AAAAACAGGACGCCGTTGTGCAGTGAAGCACGTTGTTTGCTTCTGGGAGTGTCTCCAAATGGCCCCCGGGGGCGTTGCTAGGAGTGACCAGGACGCGGTGAAACCGCCCTATTATCCTTAGTCGAGTACCGCACATTCGAATTAGTTATATAACTAGTTGTAAGTCGGAACAACAATTTGTGACTTATGATATGAGCTTCATAACCTCAAAATGTATGGTGGGTCCACTGAAATTTGAGGACTTTCTGCATCCTGAATATGCATATTCAAGGATATAGCCAAACTAATCCCGGCCAAATAGGGCTCATGTTACCTCTTGATGTCAATGTGGAAACCGATGTGAAAATAAAGGTTGAACTCAATTTAACACATAAAATATTAATCAAGACACCATAAATAATCCTAATTAACATGTTTTTGGGTCGAGTTCTTGTTTACTTGGAAATATTGGCATCATAAAAAAGCAAAAAGTTCTAAAACACTGTATGCTAAAATGTTCGAGGATTCAATAGTAGCTATCAAAAACGGCATTGTATTGTAGTGTCATTTAGATCCAATAATTAATTACCGGACGAAAAGAGAAATAATTTAACTCGATTAAAAACATTAACTAAAAGTCGAAACGGCCTCGTGCAGCGTGGTGACGTAACGCGGAAAGCAGGCTCGAGTCCAAACGGCTTTCTTATGCACTCGTTGCGCCCTACGTAGTGCGCATTAGCTTATTGTTTTGTAGGCTATCTAGTGCACCTCTCCAGGGAGCGCGAGGGCGTTCGGGACGATGCCAGTCAGCGCTGTGTTGGAATGCGTCGAGACTGACTTCCCTGAGCAAGTTGAGCTGAAAAGTTAGTTTTGAAGAAAGTATAAAATTGGAGAAATCGTCGTGAAAACTTCGACGGACGTCAAACGAACGCGGAGAGTAAGTTTTTAATCGAGTCAATATACGGTTAAATGCTGAAAAGCGGCACTTTCCCCTTTATTTTTCCCACCAGAGTTGAGTAAAACTACTGTGTAGGTTTGTAAAATGGAGGCAGGGTGTGTGAGGCGCTGTCCAGCAACAGAGATCAGGACCACGGCTAACACACTCTCACACACTTCACAACGAAACACTTTGCCCTGGGAAGATATTTTAGGCGCAACGGAACAATAAAACTGTCGAAAGATATATCTGAAACGGTTAATTTTTAAACACTTTGTGGTTATGGGCAATTCTTCCGGAAAAGTAGCAAGCTAAACTTGGTTTACTCTGAGGCAGGCTAACAGGAACAGCCAGAGTTTACCACAACTTGAGCACATTTGTATGTAACAGGTTATAACACTTATTGCTGGAGTGGAAGTGTGTGTGCCCAAGCTGGACAGCGACTTTTAATTAGATGTGAATATTTCTAAAGTTTAAAACAGGTTTTGAATTTCTTTTAAAACTCCACAGTTTAACTTAAAGGACAAAATAAGAAGCACTCAAGTGAAATGATGTGTCAAGAAAACTTTTCAATACTGTGTGTGTGTGTGTGTTTGTGTTTTTCCCCTCGTCATTCCATCATGGCTGATTTTTATTTCCTGACTCTGGGAGCTGTCCAACAAACACCCAGGTTTTCACTTTTTAACACGACTCTAAAGTTTTTCTTGTGCCTTTGTTCCTCAAATACCGACATTTCCTCACAAGATATTTACAACACGAGCAAAGAAAGTGCTGAGGGTGTGTGTTTTTGTGTCGGAGTGTGTGTGGAGTTAGTTGAAGCGTTTGCTGTACCAGTGTGGTGCTGCTGCTGCTGTGGAAAATGGCCGCATTGCTCAACATGACATGAAGCAGTGAGCAGGAAAAATGCACGAGGGGAGGGGGACCTCAAGGTGAACGAGAACATGAGCGAGAGAAGAGCGAATAGTGCACGAGCGTGAGTGAGATTTTTGAAAAAAAAAAAAGATACATTACAGCAGATATGAGTGAGAATAACTTGGAAAACTGACTTCTCATTTTATTTTTATTTTATTTATTTAAAAAAATATTTCAGATTAACTTTTTAAAAGAAAGGTCAGAACGTCCACTTCGCACGGAGGTCTTGGGTTCGAGTCCCGCACTGTGTGGAGTTTGCACGTTCTTCCAGTGCTTGTGTGGGTTCCCTCCGGGTGCTCCGGTTTTCTCTGACAGTCCAAATACATACACCCGAGCCTAATTGGCTGTTCCAAATTGCTCTTTGATGAGATTGTGAATCGTTGTCTATGTAAATTGGACCTACGATGGTCTAGCAAACTGTAAAAGGAACAGAAATTACTTTTATTATCTTCAGCCATGGCTCTTCTTTCTGTTAACATGACTTGCAAACATTCATTATTTCATTTTCTAAACCACTTATTCCTTATTAGGGTCACGGGGAGGCTGGCGCCCATCTCAGCCGACTCCGGCCGAGGGCGGGATACATCCTGGACAGCTTGCCGTTCCATCGCAGGGCCGACACTTACACAACCATTCATGCACACACTCGCACTGAGAGAGATTTGGAACAGCCAATCAGCCTACTGTACATGTGATGGATGGAAACTGATGATTCGCTGTGGCGACCCCTGAGGGGAGGAGCCGAAAGAAAAGTAGTAGTAGATGCTTTAGGTTGGTGTGGATGCGAGGCAGTGAATTGAGTAGAAGCACATTTGTTAAAAGTTTCGAAAGGTGTCAACGGCTGAGGAGATCGAGACAAAAACGCAGGTGTCGTGATAGACTCTGCACATGGTGTAAATGCTTAAAGTTTCAAAACCTTGTGTCAAAAACGTCCACTGTTTTCAAAAAATTATTTTCTGCTGTAACTAGATTGAACTATTGTCTCTATTGACCGCCACTGACCTCGGCAGATACCGCTGCGTTTCATCCTTATCCATAAACTTGCGTAATTACTTCACACAGAAAATGTACAGATACTTCAATCTCTGTCTACATCTGTATTTAACATCGAGCAGAAACAAGCCATTGTTTTCAAACAGGCCCATTTGCATCCTGGGTGTATTAGATAAACAGGAAATACAGTGGCATCTCTTGGAAATAAATGGAATCACCAATAGTGTTTTTCTGAACCCATTTGTTCATTCCTGTATGTGAGTGCTAATGATCCCTGCACCGTACGCCATGATATTAGTAAACATCACCATCTGTTTTATATAATTTGAAATCATGTCCCTGGTGGTGTAGTGGTTAGCCTGTCCGCCGTACATCAAGAAGGCCAGGGTTTGATTCCCAGCCTGGGCGTTTCTGTATGGAATTTGCATGTTCTCCCCATGCTTGTGTGGGTTTCCTCTGGGTACTCCTGTTTCCTCCCATTGTCCAAAAACATGCACAGTAGGATAAATTGGCTGTTCCAAATCTCCCTTTGGTGTGAGTGAGAGTGTGAATGGTTGTGTGAGTGTTGGCCCTGCGATGGCCTGGTGAGCTGTCCGGGGTGTACCACTCCCTCGCCCAGAGTCTGCTAAGATGGGTGCCAGCCCTCCCCGCCACCCGAATTAGCATTAAGCGGTTTAGAAAATGAGTGAATGAATGAAATCGTGTCCTTTCTGTTTCTGAACACTTGATCTCGGACTTGTCCACTTCATACGAATCGGTGCTGCAGTGCTGAGTTATTGTGCACGTGCAGGTGATGTGTTCTTGTTATTGTAAACAGACACAGGACCAAAACACGATGAGGAACTCGTGAATAAGCGATGCTGAGCCTGTGGGCTGGGTAACCTTTATATTCGGTCATAATGAAATTAAACAGAGGATAAAACACATCTATTTATGAGTGGATGGGCACATTGTAATGAGCAACTCTTCATCCATATTAACTCTTCACCATATTTTTAAAGATGGTTCTCTCTGATACTGCTCCGTCTGCTCAGGCTTTTACTTCAGAGGGGAATCCCGAGCATATTGCTTTTGCTAAGATGGCTGAACACCATATAATGTTCTCTCTTTATAAGCTCAGGGATGAGAATTTTCCGCAGATTTTATCAACCTCAGGGTCATTTTTCTGAATCTTCTAAATCCGAGGAGAAAATATTTGGGGGGGGGGGGGGGGGTGTTAGGTTTGTGTTGACCAGGTCAACCCACGGGAACAAGGCACCGTTTACATCGCCAGTTCAGAACGTAGACTGTATTTGATTGGCTGTTCTGAGAGAAATATTTGACCAATGGTAAACAAGCATGAATAGGAAAGGCCAAAATATCACATGTAAGCTTCATTCTGATTGGTTCTTCGCGTTTCACTTTTATACTCATTCAGAATGGCACGCCACGAGGCCGAAGATTGGGGATGTAACAGCGAATAAGAGCTTCAAAATGGTGAAAATTATCACAAAAGAAAACGAATCGCTTATTCAGGTGATAAAAACGTGAAGAATAAATTCCGTTGGGACTGGCTAGAGAGAACTGTAAGTCTGAAGATAAAAATTGGCAAAAACATTGAAGACGCAGTTGAGAAATTGTCCAATTTCATTGGAAAATGTGACGCTCCTGGCAAAGCCCAGTGTATCTGCTGCAACGACATTATTAATTATGGCTATCGCGGGTGCATTGCTTTGATTGAACATGCTTCTAAAGGAAAGAAACATGCGGAGAAAATCAGAATTCGTCGTTCAAACTATTCGTTGGGATCGGCGTTCAAGATAGGGCCAGCCCGAACTGTTCAACAGGGAAATTGTTTTTGTTGAGAAAACAAGTTCTCAGAAATAGAGGGAACTGCATTCTTTAATAAAATAACTTAACATTTACATGATTATGTCAACATGAACATAATGATGTCAAATATCTCTGTTTTATGTGTTTAATTTATATTTGTCATTCCCTTCATTCTAGTATGAAGTGATAAATTCTTTTTAGCTGAGCATTATTGAGACTATTTTTGTGTTTATTAGTATCCAAAATTCAAGCTTCTTTGGACTGAAATTACTGGGCACTCTGAGACCATTTCTAGTGGTCTAAAATGTGTAAAACTCAGTAGCTTCAGGGGGCCTTCAGACCCCTGACTAAATTTTCAGCTGAAAATACAATTTCTCATTCTCATCCCTGTAAGCTGGACAGGATATCTGTATGTCAAAAAGCCACACAGACTCATTGTAGCTCATTTGCTACTCGCTATACAAATCATGAAATTAAAAAAAAAAATAGATTATCACCTAAGCATGAAGATAATGAGAGCTTTATTGTCGACTGTTGCATGAACAATGAAAAAAACCAGTCTCTATTTACACAAGGCGTATTTCTGGTTCCTCTTTGTTCCGCAGTGTTCCTGTCCGTATAAGTTCTTTTGTTAGTTGGTTTTCTGGATTTTAGAGCCTCAGGCTTTAATTTAGCGGAAAAACCAGATAAGTTCTTCATGCTGAATCATTGTGAGTCACAAGGAGTGTGTCCATACAAGGATCGGAGTCCTGAACAAGACCTCTGTGTGCGCAAAACTGTATTTGAGTGCTGAAACTACAATCTCCCCAAGAGTAAAGGAGATAGGGAACGTCTGGTCATGCTCAGGAAATGGTGCTCTGTGTGTGTGTGTGTGTGTGTGTGTGTGTGTGTGTGTGTGTTTGAATTTGATTGTGAGTGATTATTCCCAGAGGCTATACTTACACTAATTATAGAGGACTGCAATCACAATTGGGCCCTTTATGTTTGACTTTATTACATTTTGCTGTGTATCTTGTCATCCATCCAACCAAGCCAAGCTTCATCAAGTCCCATGATTTACACAGGAAGTGCTTTCTGCTTTAGAGGAAGAATGCTGCTGTAACCTTTCATGCATTGAGTGTTTAAACCCGGGAATGGTGAACTTGTTTTTGAGTATTGGTATGAAAATTGTTCGTCTCATTCCTGCTCTATTTATACATAAAATATGATCCTCTTGTGTTTTGTTTCCCAGCTGATCCAACATGGCCTCTCAGACAGTGTTTCATCTCTGCACGGATGTCTTCACGACCTCCGGAGGCGCTTCACTGTTCGGAGAGCCTGAAGTTAGTGCCATACCTGGTACAGAGCTTCTCGCGCCTCAGCTTGTGATGCTGGCCAACGTGGCTCTTAATACAGAGTCACCACAGGATGAGGAGAAGCAGATGGCTGAGCTGAAAAATGTCGGCTGTTGTGGCGACTCGGACAGCGAGGACAAGAACATGGTCCAATACAGCTACGACGAGACTGTGGAAAACATAGACGAAGGGACCGGGACAGGAGAAAACCAGGTTGAAAAGGTCGTCGAAACCGCTGAGACAGTGCCAACCGACCTTTTGAAGAAGTCTTCTGAAACCGAACCTCCTGCAGACCCGAAACCAGGTTGCGTTGCTGTGCCAAATGTTTCGATGGAACCCGTGAAGAAAAATAAGAAGCCGTTGTACTGCAAACCGTGCCGGTTTCAAGCCGAGTGTGAAGAGGAATTTGTCCAGCACATCCGCTTCCACAGCGCCCAAAAACTGATGGCTGAAAAGGCAAGGAGTGCAAATTCAGACGACGAATCGAATCAGGCGCAGCAGCCGTCTTCGGAAAACTGCGTCAAGGGAATGATCTGCTGCGAGCGCTGCGGCTACAATACCAACCGTTACGATCACTATGTCGCACACTTACGGCACCACAAGAGCGAAGGGGATGAACAGCAGGTGTTGAGGTGCACCATCTGCCCTTACTCCACCATCAGCTCGTATCACTGGAAGAAGCACCTGAGGAACCATTTTCCCAGCAAGCTGTTCACATGCAACCAGTGCAGCTACTTCTCGGACAGGAAGAACAACTACATCCAGCACGTTCGAACACACACCGGTAGGCAGCCTCAGTCAATGTTTATAGAAGAAACAAGGCCCCACACACACACACACACACACACACACACACACACACACACACTGTGGTGAAGTCATATCCAGAGATAATTATCATAATCATATTTTGAATGGCTCTGTTTTAATAACTGAATTTCTATCTGTATTTATACACGTCCACTCAATTCAATTCAGGTTTATTTGTAGAGCGCTTTTTACATTTGACATTGTCGCAAAGCAGCTTTACACATTAAAAGTAGGAGATTAAGAAGTACAAAATAGTTGAAACATTTTCTACAACCCCAACACATCCATAATGAGCAAGACAGTGGCAGAATACATCACCATATAAAAAAAAACCCTTCATTACAGTCCAAAATGTAGTCCAGTTGGTGATATCACAACAATGTGTAGTATGGATTATAATTAAAGCCTTTTATATCATGTTTATTATTAATGGGATTGTCATTGTAGGATGTATTTCCCCATTTCTTGTCTGTTTCCCAGGTGAGCGACCTTTCTGCTGTGTTTTTTGTAATTATTCAAGCGCTCAGAAGACCCACCTCACACGGCACCTGAGAACACACTCCGGTGAGTCACGACTAAGAATAAACATAAGAGAACTAGAACAAAGTGCGTCCGCACTCTCATTTAGGATCTTAGTAAGCCAAGCATTATTCACTCGGAATAATGATTTTTAATCCCGAGATAGCGGACCAATCAGCTTGTGCCATTTTCAGTGTATTTAGTAGTATTTAACTATGTAGTGTACCTTAGAGTTCGTGCCAGGGCTGGTAAATCGGACTTGTGTTGCAACAATCACTTTGACTTACAGTGAGTAGTGCACTGTATGGGTAAACAAGAAAAGCACAGTGGTGAGTCATTACTTACAGATTTGCCACAATAACAGATAGTATCATTAATCATTTATTCCCAGGGATACAGGGTGGTTTGAAGTTTTCAAGACGTGAAATATTTTTGCATTTTTTTTAAACGACTAAATCTAATACAAAATGGCTCGAGTTTAGCTCCCATGGTTTTAGCTACACTTATTGTCTCTTTTGGGAATAATACAAATATTTACTTTTGTTTTCTCCCTAAAACATTTTGTCTTTGTTGCACACCATGCACACAGATGACTCGGGATGAAATGGTGAAAGGTTTGTATTGTGTAACCTTGTGAATGACTGATTAGATTTCATTTATGCAGGGATGAGAATTTTCCGCGGAATTACGCGGATTTTATCAACCTCAGGGTCATTTTTGTGAATCGTCTAAATCCGAGGAGAAAATATTTAAGCGATAAATGGTTTCAAAGTGTGCACCACACGCCTGTGCACGTCATCTGTGCACCACACGCCTCCAGCCTCTGTCTTAAGTAAAGCCCAATGTATCTGCTACAACGACATTATTAATTCTGGCTCTCGTGGGTGCATTGCTTTGATTGAACATGCTTCTAAAGGGAAGAAACATGTGGAGAAAGTCAGAATTCATCGTTCAAACTATTCGTTGGGATCGGTGTTAAAGATGGGGCCATCCCGAACTGTTCAACAGGGAAATTGTTTTTGTTTTTTGTCAAGTTCTCAGAAAAAGAGGTAACTGCATTCTTTAATAAAATAACTTAACATTTACATGATTATGTCAACATGAACATAATTATGTCAAATATTTCTGTTTTATGTGTTTAATTTATATTTATCATTCCCTTCATTCTTGTATGACGTGATAAATTATTTTTAGCTGAGCATTATTGAGACTATTTCCGTGTTTATTACTGTCCAAAATTTAAGCTTCTCTGGACTGAAATTATCATTTAACTGGGCACTCTGAGACTATTTTTAGTGGTCTAAAATGTGTAAAACTCAGTAGCTTCCCCTCACCAGTCTCTGGGACCTGGGTAGGGGCCGGTGGCCCCCAGACCCCTGACTAAATTTTCAGCTGAAAATACAATTTTTCATTCTCATCCCTGTTTATGTACAAGTGTTTTTCTTTCTGCATGAAGTCAGTGTTCGTGTTTATGCACTTCCCAACATAAGCCAAGATGTTTACAAATATATCTTGACCCAGTGTATCTCCGTAACAGGTGAGCGACCGTTCAAATGTGACAGCTGCAGCTATTTGGCAGCAAACCAACACGAGATAACCCGTCACGCCAGGCAGGTGCATAACGGACCCAAACCGCTCAGCTGTCCTTACTGCCAATACAAAAGCGCCGACCGCAGCAACTACAAAAAGCATGTGGAGCTACACGTCAAGCCACGGCAGTTTCTTTGCACCATCTGCAAGTATGCTGCATCCAAGAAATGCAACCTGCAGTATCACTTCAAATCCAGGCACCCAGGATGCTCGGATATCCCCATGGATATATCCAAAGTCAGGCTCAGGGTCAAGAAGGCAGACGGGGACAATTTGAAGCCGACGACAGGACCGAAGACGAGGGATAAACGGAAAGCAGAGGTGTCTGAGGACACGGATTCTAGCATAGGGCCCATCAACCTCTCCATTAGAAAGAGTGGAAAGGGAAATATAGATGGTGAGAGTGCGAAAAAACCAACGTCTGAATCCGTGAAAGAAAAATCTTGTGAGAAGAAGGCAGAGAAAAGAGTTGCACCGGGAAGTGAAGGAAGAGAACCAAGCAGCAAGAAAGCAAGAATCAAAGAAACGGTCCCCGGTGTTGAGAAACAAGATGGAAAGAAAGAGAGTGAGGGGAAAAAGGCAGAGAAGGTTGCGAAAGCGACAGACAGAGTCACTAAAAGTCGCGCTAAAAGGGCTGCGAAGGAAAAACAAGAGGCACTCAGCAAAAATCGGGATCTTTCTGAAGAGGCAACTCGAACAGGGCCCGAGAAGCGGCCGCAGAATCCAAAGGTGGAGAAAGAAATGAAAGCAAAGGAGCAGAAGCAGAGAGAGGAGGAGAGGTTGGAGAGGGCAAAGAAAGAGAAGGAACAAAAGAAAAGAGAGGAGGAGGAAAGGCTGGAGAGGGCGAACAAAGAAAAAGAACAAAAGCAGAGAGAGGAGGAGGAAAGGATGGAGAGGGCGAAAAAAGAACAAAAGCAGAGAGAGGAGGAAGAAAGGTTGGAGAGGGCGAAAAAAGAAAAAGAACAAAAGCAGAGAGAGGAGGAGGAAAGGTTGGAGAGGGCGAAAAAAGAAAAGGAACAAAAGCAGAGAGAGGAGGAGGAAAGGTTGGAGAGGGTGAAAAAAGAAAAGGAACAAAAGCAGAGAAAAGAGGAGGAAAGGATGGAGAGGGCAAAGAAAGAAAAAGAGCAAATCCAAAGAGAGGAGAAAGAAAGGCTAGAAAGAGAAAAGAAAGAGAAAGAACAGAAGCAGAGAGAGGAGGATGAAAGGAGGGATAAAGAGCGACAGGAGGAAGAGAGGCTTGAGCGAGAGAAGAGGAGGAAAGAGCTGAAGCAGAAAGAGCAGGAAGAAAGGAGAGAAAGGGGCAGGGTGGAGAGAGCAGTGAGGGAGAAGGCAAAGGAGGAGCAGAAGCAAAAAGAAATGAGGGAGAAGGAGTTGAAGCGGAAGAAGGAGGAGGAAGAAAGAGAGAGGCTGAGGAAGGAACACAATCTTGAGGAAAATGAGATGGAAAATGTTAAAGGTTCCAGAAAGGCACCAGCCAGGAAAGCAACCAAGCACCAGAAAGGAGCAGCAAAGAGTCATGTGGAAAATCCCGAGGAAGCCGAGCCGAAACAGGCGAAACGCAAAACATCAGAGAGCGCGCCGCCTCGTCAGACAGAGAAGGCCAAACGCATTACTGTGAAGGCCACAAACAGTCCACGCACATCCGCAAGCACACCTGGAGATGCCAAGAGGTCAAAGGGCGGTGGCAAGCAAAGCAGAAAAACGAGCAAGGTGGCAGTCAGTGTTGAGGTCCCCAACGCATGCTTGGCAGCTAATGAGGCGGCCAAAGCTGTGGAGCCTGAAAACACGCAGTCTGGTCCAGTAAAAGTTCAAACCTCCAAAGAAAAGGTGTCTTGCGCCTCTGAGGAGTCGAGCAAAATCAAAAACATATCGGAGAAATCTTCAGAAGACGAAGCCACAAGAGCGAAGGCCAGCACTGAAGGAAAGGTCTGCGCGGCAGCACGGACATCTTCAGATCTCGACAGTGGAACCGATAGTCCAACACTGGACCTGTCCAAACCACCATGTAGTAAATCTCAGGACGGAGAAGACGACGAGGGTATCCACAGCCATGACGGAGGAAGTGACATCAGCGACTGTGCCTCGGAGGTCAGTTACGACTCGGGACTTAACGGGAAGCTTCCGGAAACCCCAACGGAAGAGCTTCCGTCGCACACGCAGCTGCTGAGCCACACATGTGTGTTCTGCGACCGCACATTCCCGTTGGAGATGGACTACAGGAGACATCTCAATCGCCATCTGGTGAACGTCTATTACCTGGACACTGCAACACAGGGAAGGAAGTAGAACACATGTCTTCTGCTCATGCGTCATTTGGATCATATAAAAGTGCCCAGTGGTACCTGGAGTTCAAGGCAGCTGGACTTGGACGAATATTTATAGCCTGATTCGATTCTAAGGTTGATTAAGGCGTCAGCATTCGTTGTACAGCGATGATGGTCAGAATCTTTATCGCGCGCCTCACTGAGGAGGCCACCAGTTAATCATCATTCTGTCATCTTTTTAGAAGGTTTGTACCTGTTTTGGGCGTGGCTAAGTATTAATCAGCTGCGACATGAATGCGTTTGGTCGTTTCTGGCTCATTATCAACATGTGTATCTGAGTCCAGAGGAAATCAGTGTTAATAATAAAACGTTTCTTACATCTGGCCAAAATTTTCTGCTCAGCTTGGACTTTGAGCCTAATTTGCACACAGCCGCTAACGTTTTTTTTTTTTAAGATGGATGAAGCTTGTTGCTGGCACACCTAAAGCTGAGTTGGCAGAAATTCTGTGCAGCCGTTATCTTTTGTCCAGTTGTTTCTTTCAGATAAACTCAATGGGGGAAAAAATCAGCATGCTCCTCTCAAGGTCATCGCATGGTTCCATTTATCAGACAGAAGATCTGTAAAAGTTCTCGGAACTGTGAGACAAAATATTGATCATATTGCAAACTTTGGTATCCGCACATGCCTCGTTATTGTCTGATATAATCCTTGGGGAATCCTAATAATAATAATGTATGTACAGTAGGAATAAGTAAATGTAAACACTTTGTACATTTGACTTGACTTTTCTATCTTTGAACACATGAGTGGAGAATTTTTTTTTTCTTTTTCCCCACCTTTTCAGCTTCATGATTTGGTCCAAAGATTAAGATTTATGAATCTCAAGCTTCTGTTTCTTTGAAGGAAGAGTGTGGCTTTTAAATTTAAAATTAAATTAAATTTAAATTAAATAAATTTAAAGCACGGCATTCCCCTTGGACCGTATAGATTATTCAATCTTGAATCACATGTTGACAGTATTGTCATGAGAAGTTACGTTCATATTGGGTAAACACTGTTCAGGGTGCTATGGTGGCGTAACGGTTAGCGCGTATGCCGAACAGCAGGAAGGGCCTGGGTGTGGAGCTGTGTGGAGTTTGCATGTTCTCCCTGTGCTTGTGTGGGTTTCCTCAAAAGACATGCACCTTCGGATAGTTGGCTGTTCATAATTGCCCCTAGGTTTGAATGTGTTTGTAAAGGGTGGTGTGTATTTTGTTCCCGGAATGGTCTGTCTGGTCGTTCAAGGTCTGCCCCGCCTTTGAGAAGCTTCAGGCTCCCCGTGACCTGAATTGAAGTTGGAAAATGAGTGAGTGAGAACACTGTTGAGTTTTACACTGTATACATCACTCGAGTTGGTTTTCTTTTTTTATGCTTTTGACAATCTTTTTTTTTTTTTATTCCTTTGGTTATGTTCTTTTTGTTGTTTTGTCTTTCCTGCTTTCTCTGTTAATTATCACCAAAATGAATCATGATACTAACTTTGGGCCACCAATCTGGCACGTGTGAAACAGAACCATACTCTATTTTCATGACCCTCTAAATTTACATGCCTGTGCCTTTTTTTTTTTTTGTAATGTATATATGTAAGTAGATTTACTGAAGTTTAAGTGCAATATCGTGGGCAGCGGTGGCCTGGTGGTAAGGTGCTGGATTGCTGATCCCAGGGTTGGGGGTTCAAGCCCCACTGTCAACA
>JAQNCB010000005.1:3752527-3762957 GCA_030068295.1 Euristhmus nudiceps | reverse complement strand
ATAGCATTGAATATGTATTTATTGATATTATATACACATATACATCAGTCGGGGGGGGTGATCCTACTTTGCGGAAATTCGGTCTTCGCGGGGGGGTTGAGACCCCCCATTAACCGCAAAAAGTGAAGGATCCCTGTACATACAATTTTATATATATATATATATATATATATATATAAATAATGTAATATATAAGCTATAAAATCATAAATTATATTATAAATTCAATTTAACTCAAGTACTTTTTCATAGTGACTATAAAACATGTGTTTGTGCGAAACATCTGGACATCCGTTATCTGTTTTTGTCATTGAGTACATCACTGTGCTTACTGGGGGTTACACTGTGGTTTATGGCATTACAAAAACCTACTTCTCAAACTGCAGGTCTATGAATTCCAAGCAATGAATCAATGGTTGTTTCAAGATTTAAAATGGCCTCTGATATTTACAGGAAGCAGAATGCAGTTCAAAGGACAGTCCAGCTCTGATGCATATACAACGATAAGTTGTTGAACTCATACACTGGGGTGCTCTGTGGCTGCTCAAAGAATGAAGACATGGGGCAAGTCAGCATCTGAGGAACATGAGTGGCATGGTGGCGTAGTAATTAGCACGTTCGCGTCACAGCAAGAAGTTCATGGGTTCAGGTTCGGGCGTTTCTGTGTAGAATGTGCACGTCCTCCCAGTGTTTGCATGGGTTTTCTAACAAAAGCACATTAGGCTAACTAATTGTTGCAAATTGCCCCTAGGGGCGATTGTAAAATGTTGGGTGTGTGTTGCCCTGCGATGGTCTGGCAAGCTGTTCAGGGCGTAAATCCCTTCATCCAGCAGAGGCTCAGATAGGCTTTAGCCTCTCCGCAACCAGAGAGATAAAAAAAAAACACCTTAGAGCGGCCCAAGAGATAAAAAAAATTAGTTGTTCGGCAAATAAGTGTGTAAGTGATAAGTGGAAGAATGACAAATCACTGAACTCTAGAGGGTGGTTTTTGTTGGTTTGTGTGTTTGTTTTAATCAGCTATGACAAGTATAATGTTTACTTTCCTCAAATAAAGTGAAGAAAATTTGGGAAGTAAGCCACTTATCATTGTGGGAGACAAGACACCTGCCACAGTAGCCAGAATTTGCTTACTTTTTTAAAAAAAAAAAAAAAAAAGAATAATGGACTTAAGACAAACTGTTGTTTAATTTGTACTCAAACTTTGTAGCTTTTTCTACTGGCAATCTCTATCAAAGGTTCATCGGAAAACTACAGCTGATGAGTCCTTAATGACCTAGCCTGTCACATAAGTTAATTAAAATGTATTGGTTTCTTATTGTTGCTCACAAGAAAATACTGTTCTGTATTTTGTTTCAAGAGGTTAAGCTGACATTATGGGGGATGGGGGGTTAAAGTACATTTTGATGCCGTTCCAATGGTGTTAAAGTCAACTGCATGTTATTTGTGTAATATTTAGGAGGGTGTGGGGAAAAGGAAATTCTGCTCCTCATGATGCAGGTGTTTCCTGAGGAAGCCTATGAATTACTGACACTGACCATCAACTGGAGCACCGAGAACCACAAGTTGTACAGAAACAGCACAAGCCAAATTAATATCACCCATAAATTATACCCGGCATTCTTTCCTATACCAGTGTGGTGTTCCTCCTTTCAAAATTTCTTCTTTCAAAATCAACTTGTGAACGAGATCCCTTACTTCCATATTTTAGATTCAACCACAAGCAATTTATTTATTTATTTATTTTATTTAAAAATAATAATAATAATAATAATAATAATAATAAAATTAGGTTCTTGATTTAGGTTTTTGATCAGAGTTTTGGGAAAGAGCCTAAAAAAATAAGGTTCTTTCCCAAAATCCTGATCAAAATCCTAAATCAAACCTTGCTGTCCATTGGCCAATATAACACAGTATATCTGCCCATATCTACATGAGGCTGGAACTGCCAGGCAAGAGGCCTTGAGGAACCAAAGAGAACATACATGGATGCACTGAGAAAGGACATGAAATTAGTTGGTGTGAGACAAGAGGATGTGGAGGACAGGGATGGATGGAAACAGTTGATTCGTGATGGCAACTCCTGAGAGGAGGAACGAAAGAAAAGTAGTACATCTGCTCATATCTACAGTGGGGAAAGAAAGTATTTCGTCAGCCACCAATTGTGCAATTTCGCCCACTGAAAAGATGAGCGAAGTCTCCAATTTTCATCATCGGTACCTCAATTATGAGAGAAAAAAAAATGAGGGAAAAAATTCCATAAAAATCACACTGGTTGTTAAAAGAATTTATTGGCAAATTGTGGTGGAAAATGAGTATTTGGTCAATAACAAAAGTTCATCTCAATACTTTGTTACATACCCTTTGTTGGAAATGATAGAGGTTAAATGTTTTCTGTAATTGTTCAAAAGATTTTCTACACACTGTTGCTCGTATTTTGGGGCATTCCTCCATGCAGATCTCCTCTAGAGCAGTGATGTTTTGGGGCTGTCGTTGCGCAACATGGACTTTCAACTCCCTCCAAAGATTTTCTATGGGGTTGAGATATGGAGACTGGTTAGGCCACTCCAGAACCTTGAAATGCTTCTAACGAAGCCACTCTTCCGTTGCCCGGGCGGTGTGTTTGGGATCACTGTTATGCTGAAAGCCATGTTTCATCTTCAATGCCCTGGTTGATGGAAGGAGGTTTTCACTCAAAATATATGGCCTCATTCATTCTTTCCTTTAGACAGATCAGTCGTCCTAGTCCCTTTGCAGAAAAAACAGCCCCAAAGCATGATGTTTCCACCACCATGCTTCACAGTAAGCATGGTGTTCTTTGGATGCAACTCAGCATTCTTTCTCTTCCAAACACGACAAGTTGAGTTTTTAAGAAAAAGTTCTATTTTGGTTTCATCTGATCATATGGCATTCTCCCAAACCTCTTCTGGAACATTCAAATGCTCTCTAGCAAACTTCAAACAAGCCTGGATTTGTACTGGCTTAAGTGGAGGAAAATGTCTGGCACTGAAGGATTTGAGTCCCTGGTCGCAGATATCTACAGGTCATTCACCAGGTCCCCCATGTGGTTCTGGGATTTTTGCTCACCATTTTCATGATCATTTTGACCCCACAGGGTGAGATCTTGTGTGGAACCCAAGATTAAGGGAGATTATCAGTGGTCTTCAACGTCTATATTCTCATAATTGCTCCCACAGTTGATTTTCTCACACCAAGCTGTTGACCAAATGTAGATTCAATCTTCGCAGCCTGGTGCAGGTCTACAATTTTGTTTCTGGTGTCTTTTGTCAGCTCTTTGGTCTTCGCCATAGTGAAGTTTGGAGTCTGACTGTTTGAGGTTGTGGACAGGTGTCTTTTATACTGAAAATGAGTTCAAACAGGTGCCATTAATACAGGTAACCAGTGGAGGACAGAGGAGCCTCTTCAAGAAGTTACAGGTCTGTGAGAGCCAGTAATCCTGCATGTTTGGAGGCGACCATGCACTTATTTTACAGAGGAATTTCCAATTAATTCATTAAAAATCCTGCAATGTGATTTCCTGGATTCTTTCCCACTATGCTATCTCTCATAGTTGAAGTGTACCCATGATGAAAATTACAAGTCTCTCTCATCTTTTTAAGTGGGAGAACTTGCAAAATTGGTGGCTGACTAAATACATTTTTGCCCACTGGAAAGAGTACGGTCAAAAATCACAGAGGCAGTGCTGGTTAAAGTAGCAAATTATCTACTAACGTCATTATCTTCGGTTTGTGTGGCTTGGGGTCTTTCATGTTCTTCAGTGGCTGTCGATTGCCTGTTACTCTAGGGCTCTCTCTGCCTGCCTCTGGCTCATTGAGGCCCTCAATATTAAAAGTGTTCCAAGACAGACGTTCACACTCACTCACACACGCACACACACACGCACACACACACACACACACACACACACACACACACACACACACACACACACACACACAGTGACCCCAAGAAGCAACAGTTGGTTTCTGTCTCCTGTTTTGTCAATGTTTTTTCTTTATCTCACTCTTTTCGTCCTCCCCTTCTCACTTACCCAGGTATGGCCGGCATCATTATACAGTATTAAATCAATAAATAAACAAAAACACAAATAATCATAATACATTTTTGTATTCCAATTATTGCTAAATAAAATGCTAAATAAAAATTCACCAGTTATAGTATTAATTTCAAGGAATTTAATGAAATTCGTAATCTAAAAAGGTAGAGAAAAGTACTCTCTGAATAGAAACTGAGGAAATACACACTCACTGATAATTTAAACAAAAAAAAAAATTATTTTCACCTTGCCAGCATATATTGCGGTTTTTGCTCTACTGCACCACAGAATTCATCAATGTGACTACTACTTTGACTACTGGGGAAAAGGCACTCAAGTGACTGTAACATCTGGTAAGTGGCTTTCTTTTTCTGTTCTCATTTTTATTCCTTAACAAATTCTGACTAAAACAACAAAAAAGCACATAAAATTTATAAAGTGGAAAAAAATTGGTAGGCTGCCTGAGCAGTCAATAAAAGAGACACCAAATAGTGACCGCTTCGCAAAAATAGCATGTTGGGGCAATTTTGTACTGGGAATCAGTCCATTTACTCACAGTGACTACTTTGCCTACTGGGGAAAAGGAACTCAAGTGACCGTGACTTCAGGTAAGATTAAATTTATTAATTAATTTAAGTTTAATATATCTCAACCTATGCATTGTGAAAAAAATATATTCGTATCCACATTTGGCCCCAATTTTGTACAAATGGTGCCAAAAATTGTCTTACGGTTATGGCCTTTTTTGACTTATGGAGAAACAAAAACTCACGCGACCATGGAATAGGCCAAGTGATATGCTTTTATGTTTTTATTTTTATTTCTTATCAAATGCCAACTTAAACAAACTATAAAACAAATGGTTTCTTCAGAAATCGCAAAACTGCTTCAAACACCAATAAAAAAGAAAGACCAAATAGTGACCGCTCTGCAAAAGTAGTGCCTTTTTAACCATAAATAGTGCCTTGATGCAATTTTGTACGAAGAATCAGTCGATTAATTCACAGTGACTACTACGGCTATAGCTTTGAGTACTGGGGAAAAGGAACTCAAGTGACAGTGACTTCAGGTAAGATTCAATTTATTAGACAAGTTTAATCCGTCCTACCATATAGACCAATTTTGAAAACAATTTTGAAAATTATATTTGTATGCACATTTGGTCCATATTGTAGAAGTTGTGTCAAATTTTCATGACTTTCACAATCATTTTAACTACTGTGTATGTAGTTATAATGTAGCTAACTAATGTAGTTAAACTACAAACTCAAGCGATCGCGACATAGGGTAAGCGGTATACTTTTATTGTTCTTATTTTTGTTCCTTAATTCTGACTTAAACAACAACAAAAGAATATAAAATTCATGAACTCGGGTGTGTGGGGGGGGATTGCAAGTAGTCAATAAAAATGAGAAGCCAAATGGTGACATTTACCAATGGTGTCTCAACATTTACAGCAATTTATTAAAAAAAAAAAAAAAAACACCTTTCGTATCCACATTTGGTCCCCATTTTGCAAAAGTGGTGCCAAAAATGTTTGACTCTGGCGAAGAATAAATTCAAGCGACAATAACATAGGCTAGGTGGTATACCTTTACTCATTTTATTTTTAATTTTTAACAAAGGGACTTAAACAACAACAAACTATAAAATGAACTGTCTTTCAAGAACTTGCAAGGCTACTTCAGAAGCCAATAAAAAAAGATCAAATGATGACCGCTGTGCAAAAATCGTGCCTTGGTGCCATTTTGTACAGAGAGTCAGTCGATTAATTCACAGTGACTACTACAGCTACTTTGACTACTGGGGAAAAGGAACTCAAGTGACCGTGACTTCAGGTAAGATTCAATTTATTAGAGAAGTTTAATCCGTCCTAACATATACACCAATTTTGAAAATTATATTTGTATGCACATTTGGTCCATATTGTAGAAGTAATGTCAAAATTTCATGACTTTCACAATGATTTTGCGGAAAACAAACTCGTTCGTAACATAGGGTAAGCGGTATACTTTTACTGTTCTTCTTTTTGTTCCTTAACAAATTCCAACTTAAACAACAAAAGAATATAAAATTCATGAACTCGGGGGGTGAAAAAATTAGGACAATGTAGTCAATAAAAATGAGAAGCCAAATGGTGACAGCTTTGCAAAAATAGCATTTTGGGGCAATTTTGTACGGGGAATCAGTCGATTTATTCACAGTGACTACAACGTCTACTTCGACTACTGGGGAAAAGGAACTCAAGTGACTGTGACTTCAGGTAAGACTCAATTTCTTAGCCCAGTTTAAAATGTCTTGACGTTTATGCCAATTAAAAAAAATATATATATATATTTTCGTATGCACATTTGGTCCCCATTTTGCAAAAGTGGTGCCAAAAATTTTTGACTCTGGCGAAGAATAAATTCAACCGACAATCAAATAGGCCACGTGGTATACATTTACTCGTCTTATTTTAAATTTGTATCAAATAGTGACTTAAACAACAACAAGCTATAAAATGAACCATCTTTCAAGAACTTGCAAGGCTACTTCCGAAGCCAATAAAAAAAAGATTAAATGGTGACCGCTGTGCAAAAATCGTAGCTTGGTGCCATTTTGTACAGAGAGTCAGTCGATTAATTCACAGTGACTACTACGGCTACTTTGACTACTGGGGAAAAGGAACTCAAGTGACCGTGACTTCAGGTAAGATTCGATTTAACAGACAAGTTTAAAATGTCTTGACATTTACAAAATTTAAGAAAATATATATGTCGCCACATTTGGTCCCCGTATTATACAAGTACTGTCAAATTTTATCACTTTCGTGGTCATTTTGATTTCTGGGGAAAACAAAATGAAGTGACTGTGACAGAGTAAGTGGAATCCTTCCATGTATCTTAATTTTATTTCTTAGCAAAAAGAAAAAAAAAAAAAAAAAAAAAAAATTCATAAACTTGAAAGAAACTGCCAGGCTGTTGAAGGAATCAATTAATATGTAAAATCAAAAAGTAACTTCTCTGGAAACAGAGTTCCTGGTGCAATAGTGTACAGAGAATCAGTCAATTCACTCACAGTGCACACTACAGTTATGGCTACAGCTACCACCATAACTTCTTTGACAACTGGGGAAAAGGAACTCAAGTGACCGTGAGTTCAGGTAGGATTTTATTTTATTTATTTTTTATTTAGTAAATATAATTTATTAGACAAGCTTAATACGTTTTGATATTCACATTATTCAGGAAAATATATTCGTATCCACATTTGGTCCGCATATTTTAGAAGTAATGCCAGAAATATCATTGTCACGGCCATTTTTCCATGATGCAATTTTGTACGGAGAATCAGTCGATTAATTCACAGTGACAACTATGACTACTTTGACTACTGGGGAAAAGGAACTCAAGTGACTGTGACTTCAGGTAAGACACAATTTCTTAGACAAATTTAATGCATGTTAACATCTACACGATTTCGGAAAATATATTTGTATCCACATTTGTTCCCCATATTGAACAAATAGTGGAAAATTTTATAACTTTCACAGCCATATTGACTCTGGGGGAAAAAAAATAAATGAAGCTAAAATAACATAGGTCAAGTGGTATACTTTTACTGTTCTTATCAAATGCTAACTCAAAAAACAGCAACAAATGATAAAATAAATGACCTCTTAAAAATTGCAAGGCTGCTTAAGTAGCCAATAGGGATGAAAGATCAAATCGTGACCGCTCTGCAAAAATAGTGCCCTGTTTCAATATAAATAGTGCCATAATATAATTTTGTACGGGGAATCAGTCAATTAATTCACAGTGACTACTACGGCTTTGACTACTGGGGGAAAGGAACTCAAGTGACCGTGACTTCAGGTAAGATTCAATTTATTACAAAAAGTTTAATTCATGTTTACATTTACACCATTCTCGAAAATATATTTGTATCCACGTTTGGTCCAAATATTTTAGAAGTAATACCAGAAAGAATATCTCTGTCACGGGCAATTTGACCACTGGGGAAAACAAACTCAAGCGATCGTGACGTTAACAATAAATCGTGACTTTGTGCAATTTTGTACGAAGAATCAATCGACTGAGTCACAGTGACTACGATGCATTTGACTACTGGGGAAAAGGAACTCAAGTGACTGTGACTTCAGGTAGGATTCAATTTATTATACAAGTTTAAAAGGTCTTGACATTTCAACCATTACGGAAAATATATTCGTAGCTACATTAGGTCCCCATATTGTACATGTAGTGTCGTAAATTGTATCAATGTGACGGCCGTTTTGACTACTGGGGAAAAGGAACTCAAGTGACTGTAACTTCAGGTAGGATTCAATTTATTACGCCGTTTTAATAAAAAAAAAAAAAAAACATTAAATTAAACCAATGAAGAAAACAATGGTATCTACTTCGGGTGCCCATGTTGTATGAGCAGTTCTATAAACCTTATCACTGTGACGGCGCTTTTGACTACTGGGGAAAGGGAACGACGGTGACTGTGACTTCAGGTAAGAAATGAAAAACAAAATCTCTATGATTAGACTCGATTCACACAATTGAATGAATTTAACAATTCATCCAAATGGAGCGATTTTACTGTTTACTTAAAATACATCAGAAATAGGAAAAGGCACAAGTGTCACACTATTTAAAATAGAAAAAAAAAATCTACCGAATTACACATTTTTTTCAATTTCATTTTGCAAACAACTTCTCTTATAGATAAATATGAAAGAAACCAAGTAGAAAAAAAGTTACCTTTTTTTGGTTAAAGGCACATGGTCCTTTTTTAAACACTGAGGAACATGAACATTCGAAACATCCAATTTTTCTGAGATTATTTATTAATTAATAATAATTTCATATTTATTTGGTGAAGTATTTTTAGACATTATTAGTATAATATATCATCAAGAGATTGGACAGTGAGGTCATTTTTGAATGATGTCAGAGCGGATTTGTTTCACTGTGACAATGCTTTCGATTACTGGGGAAAAGGAACGAAGGTCACCGTTACTTCTGGTAAGAAACATTTCATCTCGTAAAACAAACACTAACTTTTTTTTCACAATAAAAGAAAAATCTAGCTGTTATGTTTATTACTACAATATTAGGTTTCAATATGAACCTGTACAACAACAGGTCTCAATCATCTCGTAAAAACAAACACTATGTTTTTTTTAGTCACGGGAAAATGTTTTGTTGGTATATTACTGTAATCTTATAATTAATATATATATTTCAGATTCAAAGTTGTTTGACAGTAAAAGTTCAAGATTTGGAGCTTTCAAAGTCAGTTTTTAGTAGTAATGTCCTTACCAGAAAATAATCCTTTTCCTTGCGAAAGAAAAAACATATCATTTCAAATAAGATTATTTCAAGCAAGTTAATCACGTTTTTTTCTGTTTGGTTGGATTTTTTTGAATGATCTTAAACTTCAACACGATATTGATATTGTGCGGTATAGTCTAGTTTAGTTGTTAGATAGTGTATTGAGTGCCGGAATCTTGATCACCGTGTAACTGGGCTTTTGATTACTGGGGAAAAGGCACAGCTGTCACCGTAACAAGCGGTAAGTAATCCACCGTTTTTGCTTTTTTTATATTGATTTTTACTATTTAGTCCATATTTAAAAGCATAAGACGTAACCCTGAAAACCAGTGATAATCTTTGAAATACATTTTAAGGTTTTTATTGTAACCAGAATGCAAGCCAATTTTTTATTTAATCTAATTGCGAGTTTTATTATCAGTTAATTACAACAACTATAAATAAATGTTTATTATTTGTTATTTACAGTGATTTTGACATTTTTTACAGCTTTGTTTGTATTAGCTTTATCGGCATTTGTGCAAACTAATAATGATAGTAAATGTGGGTGGAAAAAATTTATTTGACAGAAAAATCCCCTCGTTAGGAGTGTGTAAATGCGTTTCGTTTATTTTCATCATTTATACGAAAATCATTTGATGTGAAAAAACCAACCATTTTTTTCACATTAAAATGATGTATTCATCATGTTGCCATGTGCTTATCTATTTAATCCGAGTCAGTTGGTTCAAGAGGCGTAGATCAAATTAACCTAAAACTAAATTTTTTACAAAATTTACGGACATAATGTGTGTTTGGTTATTTGTGACATTATCTGACATTTTGAAAAAAAATTATCTGAAGAGTATTATTAATGTGTATTGTTATTACTAGTAGTAGTAATCATATTAAATTTAAGTGATATAAACTTGTGCATTTCATTTTTGTGTTATGGTTTTGTCCTTGGTATATGTCAATTGGATCAAGAACCATAATATGCAAAAAAAAAAAAATATATATATATATATATATATATATATATATTTTTTTTTTAAATAAATCCCATTAGATTT
>JAQNCB010000005.1:3685973-3699525 GCA_030068295.1 Euristhmus nudiceps | reverse complement strand
GTATCAAACTGGTAGCCCTTCGCGTTAATCAGTACCCAAGAGGTAGCTCTCAGTATCAAAAAGGTTGGTGACCCCTGGTCTAAATATACAGACACGGCATGTGGCGCGGGAAAAAAAAATGATGCCAAGCGGGTTCTCGATAGAAGCTGTGTATCATGTGACGCACCATTACTACGTGGATTTCCCGTCAGCTGTGTCGATCCAGGATTCACGGTGTTGACATTCAGATCAGTCATTTCCTTCTTTTCCAGGTTATTATTACAATCCGGAACCATCTAAAAAAAATTTTTAAAAATAAAAATAAATTTAAAAAAGTGGAAACACTTCATTACGAGCAAGTGTTACCTGAAAATGTCTCAAAACCTTGAACAGACCTGTTCCTGCCTAAGAATTGGGTTCACTAAGGGCCACTTCATAGCACAGTTCCGACTTCTGGAGCACTGAGTCAGTGCACGGACCTCCCCTGAGAAATTGAGGAACACCACATCACTCACTTTGAAACTTCAACAGTCAATACTTCCTACAGCTACCATCAACTGGCTCAAACATCTAAATTTTCCTCTATTCCAGGGGTCCACCACAGCAATCCAGGAGGGGAAAAAATTAAAAATCACCACAATCCTGTCCTGGGTTCCATCCGTTAAAGACTGGAATAGTGCACCACTGTTTCCTATAAACCAGGGGTCAGGAACCTATGGCTGGGGAGCCAGATGTGGCTCTTTTGATGACTGCATCTGGCTCTTAGCCAAACCTCACCATGTACCAACCAGACTGTCGAGCCATCAGCAAAACCATGCAGCACCAGAAGTTGCATTAATACTAAAAAGTACTTAATATTGAATAACTTCGTTATAACAATGTTATTAAAAAAATAAATTCAGAGTCTTATTATACTCTAAAATAACTGGTCTTCTTTTTCCATTTAGTTTTATTCAGTATTAAAAAGAATATATGTGGCTCTCATGGAATTACATTTTTAAAATATGTGGGTTTATTGGCTCTCTCAGTCAAAAAGGTTCCCGACCCCTGCTATAAACTAATGGCAAGAACTTAATCACAAACCTCTGCAAGATCCATCCGTATTCGCCACAGGGACATCAGTCTTGGCATTTCTCCTATGACTTGATGAGAAATATAACATGAGTTATGAGATTTGAACAAATCTTCAAGACAGCATCAAATATGAGCCTATCAAAAGCACAGTACCACCTGGTTCTGCCTGTTTTGTTTTTTTTTGGGTGGAGGTGTTTAACAGAACTAAACTGTATTGTAGATCAGATCAATGGACAGACTAATCATGGGCAAGAGAATCCACACTGAATGACAGGTTTGTCGGTTTTAATTTAGTTTGTAGTCAGACACCCTATCTGTTGAACTGCCTTTAGCCTTGATTATAGTGTGTAATCGGTATCACAACACATTGCAGCAACAGCACAATTTATTTCCATCCACAGTTGGGTTCATTTTTCGCTGACCTCTTCGATTGATGACGAGAAAAACTGAACCACTCAAAGTCTTCTGGTGCACATCCCAAAGACCATGTGTAGGTTTAAGGTGTTATGCCTCTCCCATTCCCTGTTGTCATCAGAGAGGAAAAAGTCCATTGATGTGATAACCAGGTCATTCAGTACATCCGTCATCAACTGACTTCATTTTATCGCCACATTAATGTTGCTGAGCCTCAACCGAACCGACGAGCAAAACTGCCATGGTGATTACGTGCTATAATCAAGGCGAAAGGCGGTCCAATAAAATAATCCAGGAACTGACTTTTGCAAATTTTTTGTGCCTGGCAATGGACAATATATCTGCCTTAAAGCTCTTGTTCAACTGTCTTACTATCCAGAAAGTCCAAACCAGACAACAGAATCTGATGCTCCAAACATCTCCGAAGCCTCCTCACACAGACTCAGACACAAAAGTTCATGAAATACAAGAAATGTATCCGCACACGCGTCCATACCTTTCTGAGTCCAAGTCCCAGACGATCTTGTTGGGTTTTCTGCCAGAGGTCGTCCGGTTTTTCTGCATGCACATTTTTTTCCTTTGAACTACCTCTGGACTGGCTTTTGACCCTGAAGCTCCTGCTCTACCAATGTTAATGGACCCAAACAGATCTGGATCATCTTGAATGACATCAAGCACAATGGCATCATCTTCATAAGCTCGCATGACATCCAGGTCACACCCACTTCTCTTAGCCTGGCCGATCTCGCACACATCGTCTTGTTGCGGTAAACGTCCTGCATCACCTTCCTCTGGTCTTTCGGCAAAAGTCAGGGTACTGACAACTTCTTTACCCAAAGAAAAGGAATCTATATTTGTCACAGATTGAAACGGTGTGTCCTGACTACGACGTCCATTGCCAGCTGAGGAAGAAGTATTTTGGTCAGCAGTTTTGGAATGCAAGTCAGTCAGACTGCTCTGACTTCTTTTCTCAATATCAGATTTCTGCTCTTCTGTGGAATGTATTAGCGCTGAGGACGAGAGCTTTGGTTCCACACCGGAAGGAGCAGTCACAGTGAGGGGTTGTGGCTCTTCTCTAGAATGTACAATGCATGACAAAGTTTGAAAAGCACTTTGCTGGATGTCTTGTAGGCGTTCTGGAAGATGGTCAGCTGTCGCCTCGGTACCATTTTTCTTATCCACGAAACATTTACCTGACATGGAACCCTGTGTCCCACTTACAGAGAAGTCATCAAGTGCAACAGACTGTTGAGTGTCAACAGTACTGATCGACCCACCAGCAATCATATCTGGCTTGCCAGTATTGATGGCCTCTGGTGAACTAATATACAGAGGTTGAGAATTATTTTCATGTCCAGAACCAAGACTTGTTGAGTCCTTCTGAGACATAGTGTGGAAATCCCTGATGCCATCCTTCTTACTACTGACTGATGTCAAAGACATGTCTGAATTTTTCTGCCGTTCTGTTTGATTTTTTGATGTCTCCTGAGCAGTTGGAGAGGCCGGCACCCTCTCGCTACGTGTTGTAGATTGGACAACACTTCTATTTTGTGGCTCGAAACCTCCAAGACTTTCTTTTGTGTTCTTATCATGTATGTATTCAAAACTTGTACTGGAACCTATTTGCATATTATTGATCACATTTTTCATGTCTTCTAAAGCCGGTGTCATTACAATCCATCGAGGGCCAACACGGATTGATGACTTCAATTCACCAGGAGGCCCATGTCTGGGAAAGGGCCAAGACCTGTAAGTGCGGGCACAGGACAAGCGCAAACTCACGATATAAGCAGTTGTTCTCTGGCAGGAGGAACATTCAGGAGCGTCAGTCTTCCCCTCAAAATGTTCATTCATTCTATTCTCAACGAGACAATCGGTAGTTGGGTCTGACTCACCACCTGTCATGTCGGGTAAATCCACTTGTTGAACTTTTTGGGAGGAAGCGAAACCATTGCAGAAAACACGTCGCAATAAAGGGGGCACACAGCGTACTCGGGCAGCAGTTTCATCACATTGCTGAATCTCCTCGGGGTTCTGGGCATCAAATGCAGTCCCTCCAATCGTGAATAGTCCCATTTTCTCACAGTCTGGCTTCTTGAAAATCTGTCTACCCGAAGACTCAGACCGCCCCTCAATATCTTCTGCTACTTCCAAAATGTGCTCGCCAACAGAAAATCCCAAAACTCGATGACCTAATGAGAGAGAAGCAGAGCTATTGGTTGGGGAACACAGCTCCCAGGGTTTGTTGCCATTCCACTTCCCACAGTTCCCAGTGCCTTGATGATCAAGGCGCATCAGTGACCTGAAATCTTTGGTGAAGCATTCCACTCTCTTGTGCTTCGTCTTTTGCAGCAGCACCGCTGGCAAAATGCACGAGAAGTCACGCGAGGTCACATTCAACACATGGCCTACATCACACAGTTTCACCTTGAGGTGCCTCCTGAACCAGATTATCAGCATGGCTGTCATCTTAGCCCTTGACACAGGATGAACCCCGGTCCGTTCCAGCCTTCTTGGCTGGCTCGGGTGACTCGATCTGGTTTTGTACGCATGAGCTATTTTTTTACGAGCAGGAGGGATATATTTTACATCACCACACAAGCCACAGCATGTGTTTTTAACAGATCGTTTGACTTTTCTCCCTGAACCTTGTCTTGAGATTGAACCAAAGAGTTTCCTCGGCCTGGCTTTCCTTTTAAAATCTGAAATCAGAGACAGATGGTCATCGAGGAATGCATAAAGAGTTCGGGCACAGTCGTAGGTTCCTATCTATATTCACTACCAAATTTAAAGCAACCCTTAAAATTAAATTTAATGTTTGTACGACGAGGAAAATTAGTACTCGAGTTTAACGGTGGTTTATTCAGAGTGCCTTATGGGGGGGGGGGGGGGACTGCCCAGTGGTCTGTTACAGTGCCACATGCAGATAAGACAGTGGCTAATTTTCCAAGTATGCCTCAGTACACTACCACAATAGATTTTTGCATCTGCCAATCAAGATTTGTATTTGGTCGCTGTTCCAATACTTACAGACCGAGCTGCAGGTATCTGGAGTATTATGCTTGCCATAAACAGGGATGTGTCACAGTGATGTGCAATGGAAGGCAGGTTCATCTGGACCTGGGACCAATTTCAAGATGGTCATCACGCAAGAGGGAATGGGAATGAACCATACAAAACAAGCACTGAAGGTCCCAATTGGGAAAGTTGACAGCTTGTTATTACAAAGTACTTCAAGGTACAAATGAAACAGCACTTGAAGAATATTTCAGTGAGAGAAAGCCTGTAACTGTATGAAAGGTATGTTACTTGTTTAATTCTATTTACGATGTTAGCTTTGATTTTGAGCATTACTACAGGAAACTTAGGATGATTTTGGGGGCCATCTATACTCCTGCAGCAAGAGATGGGTACAGTTTTATGGTGTTCGAATGACGCACATAGTGCAGTGTGCGAGTGCATCAGAAAGCGAGAAGCAAAGACATGGCTTGCACGCAGACTGGGAGAAAGAGGAAAAAGAGAGATAGAGCGAGACTTTACAGCATGTTGTGGGTTGGTGTGTTGGTTGTTGACAGCAGACTCCTTCATTATACCACCGTATGAAGTCAGGATGCTATGTAGGTACAAACAGATGTTGGCAAACAAATATGGCAGCTCTTTCTCCCTCAACACACTCACTCACTCTCTCTCTCTCTCTCTCTTTCTCTCTCGGAGGAAATTCTGTCTTTTACCATCTGCCGGACCGTCATGTCCACCACCTTTGAAACCCTATACACCTCTCCTACAGCAAAATGCACCTTGGAATGCATTTCAATGTAAAAATCGCACAATAAGAACCTTTTATTAAAATAAAGTCTACTTTACTTTGTGACAAAAACAGTCTGCCAACACTGGGATACAGTGAAGTCTGTTCAGCTCACACGCACAGAGCTCACAAACTAAATCTGCTCCCTTTGCAAGTGTCCCTGAAGAAGGTACACCAAGTTCTTTTTGGTTCGTTCCTTAATTATAGAACTCCAGCCTCAGGAAGTGGGAGCCGAGACGAAGAGCCTGAGAAACGGGTAAGAACAGGACAGATCCGGCTTGAACAAAGTTTTCTGTGCATGATTCCTCTGGGAAACTTCCAACAAGTAAATCTGGACAGAACCGAATTTTCCTGCATTCACACTTGCAAGCGACAAGTCATGAGTGCGGCGTGGAACTACATGATGCAGCACTGAGGGAAAAAAACAGGAGCACAGCGCCCTGATTTTTCAAGGCTTTCATCAGACTTGTTACGCGAGACGTGCTGCACACGGGGGCAGTGCTGACTGAGGTTTGGGTTTGAGGGCAGTTCAGCACGGATTAAGTGGCAAAACAATTGTGTGCTGTAGGTGAAAACACGGTGCGAATGAAGTTGGAATGAGGTTGTACTGAACGTGGTTCAGAAAGGTGGCAGCTAGACAGTGATGCACAGTTTTGGGAACTGCTGCCAAATGACAAACATTTTGAAAATCTTTGCGGTTCAACATGGGTTCAAACCGAGCTGAACCGCCATCAGAACCGCCCCTGCGCGAGGCCACCTTTATACTTGTGGAGAGTTACGCTTTCAGCCCGACACTGCACCTCAAACTACTTTTGCTGCTGTTGTTCCAATAAGTCAGTATATTGTTGAAAAGCCCATCTCGTCATACATCGTGCGACACACGGCAAGACATCGTGGCAGAACGACCTCAGATCAGATCATCGTGAGCTTGGATTAGTAACTTGGAGTTTCATCACTGTCATTTCATGGTGAACCTTTTATCATATCATCATGGAAAACCGCTTGAAAGGGACTGAATCAGATCTCACCTACCTTATAAGAGGAAGAAGAAGAAACGTTTTTGGAACAGAGAGACTGAACGTCAACAGACTTCGTGGTTGAACCAGAGTACGCACCAGTCTCCGTCAATCATCACTAAACTGCTTATTAGGATCACGGCGAGGCCCGAGCCCATCTCAACCAATAATGGGAGAAGGCGGCACCCTAAACAACTTGCCAGAGCATTGCAGGGCCAACACTCACACAACCATTTACACTCATAACTAGGGGTGCGTGCCTCAATTACGGGAACGGGAGGAAACCTATGCAACCACGAGGAGAACATTCGAACTCCACACGGAAACGCACTGACCGAGCCCTGGAATAGAACCCAGGACGTTCTTCCTGTACGGCGGATGTGCCAACCACAACACGACCCTGCTGCATCGAACCGGACCACCCAGTGATTTAACCCATCCAATCAGCATAAAGTTTACTATTTTTAACGCAGTTTTCTTGAACTTAAACTTGCACAGTGCGAAAGGAAAACTTAAAGACTAACAGCATCAAGTCAATGTGCACCAAAGACTCTCAAAATTCAGTTCTTGCTGAGGTGGTACCCTTCATGCATAAAGAAAGCACCGACTCTGTTCCATTCAAACTCTCCTCTAAATCAATCAATAAATAAAAATTAAAAAGGGAGGTAATGGCACCCCGGGGGTAGAGGTTCTGGTTGATGGTACCACTCCAGCAACTACACAACCCCCTGAGCCCCCTTAAAAAGTCTGTATTCGATTCTTACTTGGTCTCAGATGAGCAGCTGGTCCATCATTCTCCTCCAGAGTCCCTATCCGAACTTTTTCCGGTTTAACCCCAGACCCTCCTGTGAAGCCCGTACGAGGCTCGTTCAAGTCCGCGCTCGAGCTCGCGACACGCACATCCCCGTTAACAAAACCCTGCATCGTGCACGCGACGCTCTGCTCGGCCTCCCTGGCGGATTTCTCTCCGTCGCCAAAACGGCGGTGTGACTGGTAGCGGATTCGGTTCCGACACGACGCATTACTATTGTTATTATTCGGCTCTGTGTTAAAAGGCACCGATGAATCGCCGGCCGGAGTCCCTTGACTGCACCCTGACAGCTCTTGATGGGGTCCTGGTGAGGCGCAAATCGGGTTCAATGGCGCAGATCCGATTTTAAGGTCATCCACGGGATCCGTGCACTGCGACTCCGACTGTCTGGAAATCCGTCGTCGTTTCGGTACCGAGCCTTGCTCAAGCTTAAATGCGTTTCGGTTCAGTTTTATGCGCGAGCCCGTGTTTGATGCCTGCATCCTTTTTTTCTCGCTGATTAAACTCTACAGTGTGTACACAAACTTTCACCTGACCTACTAAACTAACTTAGAACAAAATACACTTTTTTTTAACCACAATTGCTTGTCAAGTCTCGAAAACACAACTCAATAACCGTTTAGCCTTGCTTGCCAGGATAACCATGAGGAAAAGTGAGGGCTAGCGTCGCGTGAGTTAGCTCTGCGTGCTAATTGATGCTAATTTTGTTAGCTCGTCCTGACAGCACACCGTATTTCTGTACACTGGGGACGGGTTGTTTTTTTTTTTTAAACTAACTCACATAAATATACTGTGTTTACAAAGAAAATTAAAGGTTCCTCTACCACCCTTCGGATGAATGACTGCTTTGTTGGGCATTTTTCCCCCTACGGAGTAAATTTCAACCTCTCACAAAAATCACTTTCATGGCAATTAGTCGGCGTTCTGCGCATGCGCACCGGTGTGTAGTCACAACGCCATTGGATGACAGTGGTCACCGTGAAAAAAATGAGTTTTATTCACAACTTCTAATTGATTTTTGTAAAACTTATTTTCCTTATGGAAACCGTCATCCTTTTATCAAGCAAAATGTGTAATTAATAAGCTTTTTTTTTATTTTCTCTCAGTTCAACATGATGATTCTTTTACAAGCTCACATTAGAAGAAGTTGGGATGGTCAGTCTGGGCTTTTACACCCTGAACCCAGTGGCTCATTAGGCCGGTGCTTCATTCATTCATTCATTCATTCATTCATTCATTAATTTTCTGAACCGCTCAATCCTAATTAGGGTCACAGGGAGGCTGGTTTCTCGCCCATCTCAGCCAACTCTGGGCGACGGCGAGGCACACCCTGGACAGCTCACCAGACCGTCACAGGGCCAACACTCACTCAACCATTCACAGACACACACACCCCTAAGGGAGATCTGGAAGAGCCAATCAGCCTACTGTGCATGTTTTTGGACTGTCGGAGGAAACCGGAGTACCCAGAGGAAACCCACACAAGCACGGGGAGAACATGCAAACTCCACACAGAAACGCCCAGGCTGGGAATCGAACCCAGGACCTTCTTGCTGTGAGGCGCACGTGCGAACCACTACAGTACCGTGCTGCCCAGACCGGAGCTTATCCCCGGTTTCTGTAGCGTGAATCGACTAGGAGTTCAACTCCTCCTGGACGGGTCTCTAGTCCATCACAGGTTTCCTTCCCAGTATTTTTCACTGGTACCCATTTATACTGCTGGGTGGACAGAGGCACACTTAGGGGTCTGAGCACGGATGGGTTCTCACTGGGATTCGAACCCATGACCTCCTGATCATGAGCCTAAGTTGGGATGGTACGGGAAAAAAATGCAGAGAAAAGCAGTGATTTTGTGAATGTTCTCTGCCTTTTATTTCATTTCTGACAGTAAAAAAAACAAAATATTTCTTATGTTGCTTGGTCCCCTTGATTTAATCTGTTAGATGTTTTTGCAAAGCTCAAACTTCGCTGTGAAAGAGTTGACAGTTTGCATGGCTTTTAATTTAATGATTTCCTGTTACTTCTTTATTTCTCGCTGCATCCATTTTCAAAAATTGTCAGTAAGGTTTGAAATAAAATTGCTAAAATTTATTACCATTACAATTATCCTAAAGTGCATGTCCGGTCTTTTGGAGGAAACCGGAATACCAGAAGAAAACCCATGCAAGCATGAGGAGAGCATCAAAACTCCGCACAAAAAAAGTCAGGGCTCGAACCCAGGACCTTCTATCTCTGAGGCAGATGTGCCAACCTTATTATTGACAAAAAAGCTTTTACGAGATCTAATTTTCTGGAGGAAATATTTCTCTATTCACGTCACGATGTCCCAGTGTACTCAGTTTCAGAATCTTCATCCAGGAAGTAGCTCAAGTTTCACGAACATTCATCTTCGCTTCTTTGCCATGTCATCATCATCATGAGTCAGACCAAAGGCTTGCTGTTTGTTTGAAGGAGATGCTGCCTGTTTCAGCCTATTTTCAAACTGCTCAGGAATCCACGAGTCCAAATATCCAGATGTTCCTCCCACACAAACATGTCAGTGAAGGTTCGTTATATTTTCCAAATTCAGAGTGCATGACGCAGAGGAGCTGACGGCTCACAACCAAACCACAAACATTTTATCCTGCACATGAGAACAAAATATTGCACCAAAAAAAAAACCTTCCCATGAAAAAACAGATTATTACGAGTCTCAAATAAAATCTTCTCCGTGTCTGAACTTCACTTGGTGGTTCAGTGGTGAGTACTGTCACCATACAATGAAAAGGTTCTGGGTTGGAATATGTGGCGTTTCCAGGTACTCTAAGTACTCTGGTTCCGACAGGACGAAGCCATGCAACACTGAGGCGCCCGTCGATGTGGATGTGAATGTAAATCTTGTTTGCGTATTAAACCTCCTCCTGTCCAAAGTCAGCTGGGACTGGCTCCACCGTCCCCTGTCGGAGGAGTGCTTTTGAAAATGGACGGCTGGATTAATGTAGAGATTGAGGCGGTGCCTCAAAGCAGAGCTCCCTTATCATTTTTTTACTTGACAAGTTTTTCATGGAAACTCTCAGACCCCATCCACGTATCCTACGTGTATCAAGATGAATTCATTTTAATAACTTGTTTATCGAAGGGAATAAAAATGGGGAAACAAACGCGCAATCTTAGTCTCTACATGTAAAGTCCACCATTCCGAACCCGCAGCTTTAGAGAAGACAACAATATCATTGGTTATTTTGTTGACTTTATTTATTTAGTTCACGTCATTAACAATGACATCACGTCACATCACGACCCGACAATTATACGCCTCTTGTTCTTGACATAATTCTCTCCCAGATACGTTCTCTTATGTTTTCTTTTTCATAGAACAACACAAGGTTCCCATGCGTACACAGACGCTGTAGGATGGAGGGATGTACACTTTCGGTGTTTCTTTGACGTTCCAGGAGCGATTCAATGATCAGACGCTTTCTTCTTATCAACGGTGTGCAGCGCGGGAGATCTGCTAAAACATGACATGGAGCACGAACAGGCATTCATTCATTTTCTGACCCACTTAATCCTAATTAGGGTCGCAGGGAGGCTGGCGCCCATCTCAGCCGACTCTGGACGAGGGCAGGGTACACCCTGGACAGCTCACCAGGCCATTCACACACACACGCACACCTATGGGAGATTTGGAACAGCCAATTAGCCTACTGTGCATGTTTTTGGACTGTAGGAGGAAACCGGAGTACCAGGAGGAAACCCACACAAGCACGGGGAGAACATGCAAACTCCACCCAGAAACACCTAGGCTGGGAATCAAACCCAGGATCCTCTTGCTGTGAGACGGACATGCTAACCGCTACACCACCGTGACGCCCGAGCACGAACATATAAATAAACATTTCGTAAACAGCTCAATAATATACCAGAGTCAGAAATGAAACATCTTAAAATGTTTCAGCAGCGGTCTTCTTACATTTCACCTGACAGATTATTGAAAAAAAATAAAAATAAATAAAGGAAGAAGAAAAAGAAGCAGAATGACGCTAAAATAAAAATGCCCGTAGATGTGTTTGAGGAGACTGTGGCATGAAAAATAATTTTCTGACCCAGCACTGGAACAGAACTCACTCCAGCCTCCCCGTGTTCAGTGTTGACATCGTGTTCCTGTACGACAGACCCGTGTGCTGCTCAGCTACTAACACCAAGCCCAACTGAATATTGCATGAAAGGAAGGGCTGTTTTAAAAATAAATCATGACAGGTTTCCTGATCCGTTTTATTCCACTTATCTTCCAAAGATCAACAGTCTACTGTCCCTCGATTTATCATGACAGAAAAGTTTGCAATTTCAATGATTACACACGTTCGATTCAATCTACAATATGGGACACATCCATCATCTAAATCCCTCTCGATGAGCTGTTACTATAGAAACAATAACAATACCAATCCCATCAGGATAGAAACGTTTGCACGGATTTGCAGTGACCTTTCGTGACAATAAGATAAATGAAGTCCACCCATGACAGCAAAAATACCACCCCCCCACCCCTCATCCCAAACTCATCCCGAAGCAGAAGCATATTATTTTTAAACTTGAATCCGTAAAAAGCCACATGTATTCACACACCCCTGATATAATAGCAGGGCTCACTGACCTTCTCTTGGGCTTCGTCACTGTGGCAGTACACACAGGGAGATTAAATCTGCACAGACAGAAATTGGGTCTCTTTTGTGTTCTGTCGTCCTGGGTCAGCTCGCGCTCGACTCGAACAGGTCAGTGCCGAAAATCCAACGTGACTCAAACAGCCACTGGGAATGGAGTCTTTATTATTACATTACAGACGGATGATTGAATAAACAGACACACAAGGGTCGAAGTATCTCACGCATACTTTGTTGGACCACCTTTAGCCTCGATTTCAGAGCGTAGTCACCATGGCGTTGTTTTGAAAATTTATTCCAGCAACATCGCAACATGAACTTCCATCCAGTGTCGGGTTCGTTTCTTCGTGGCGTCCTGAATTGATAAGGAAAAAACTGAACCACTCCATAAAGTCTTCTCCAGTTCCTGAAAGCATTCACAAGGACTAAGGTCAGGACTCTGGGGTGCCAAGACTTCAGTGAAATATTTTTTGTTATATTTTTCTCCGTATCCAAATCCCAACCATCAGGTATTGCCGTCCCTGTCACACGACCACCACCGACAAGGGAGGGGTGAAAGCATGCACACACCCCCTCTGCGACATACAATGCTAGCCACCTGCCGCCTTTCGAACTGCAGCGCCTTCGTATTTGGGGGCGGGTCTAACACACTCAGAGAGGAAGTGCTTTACGCCCCCTCAAACGAATGAGCTCACGATTGGCTGGTGATTGCTGCGAGTGACATGGAAGTGAATGGATGCTGTCCATCCCTTCCTAGAGGGACCTAGAGGACCAATCAGCTCCTGTGGGCTCCCGGCACGGACTGCTGTGCATTAACCCGGATTCGATCCTGTGATCTCTGGGTTAATCGTCATGCACCTTGTCAATTCAATTTTGAAAACTCGCAGAGTTGAATTTCCTTTTTCGTCATTACATGATATTCAGTGGCATGCAAGATTTATTTAATGACGCTATTCTGAACTCACCTTAACGTCTCAAGAATTTTGCCCTCATAATCCCTCGAGGCGAAGACTCTGACGCAGCAGAGCTTCATTATTTCTGTTCCTCACCTTATTATCGACACACGCTGCTGAAACAGACCTTCTGCCAAATCTTCAACCTTCATGCTACTTATTCCATCCATGCCCTTGCACTTGTAATCTTGGAGACGGGTATTGAGCTGAGCCGAGAGGAACGCAGTCGCCATGTTGCATTCTGGGCAGTTGAGTCCAACATTTCTGGAAAGTGGTGCTTGAGAAAAGAAACTCTGGGTATTTAGTGTTTAGGGGCGAACAACAAGATCTAAACAGAGCATAATCCTGATCATTATGTTAATTACAGTCATCCCTCACTAAATCGCGCTTCAGGTTCTGCAGCTTCAGTGCATCGCAGGTTTTTTTAAATATTCATCGAAAAAAAAAAAAAGTAAAAATAGGGAAAAAGTTCAGGAAAATGCTGCAGGGGGTCGCTATTGAGTCGGATTTGGTTCTCGGCTTGACTCTGACTCCAACTGTGAGTGCTGATTCTCATCCCAGCCTCTTCGAATGCTGGGAAATTCTTCTCGACCAATCAGCTTGCGAGATTTCAGAGCCGAGTCCCAAACCGGAGTTGATAGTGACCTTGCAGCCTTTCCCTTAACTTTTTCACTATTAAATAGGGAAAAACCGCAAGGTCTCTACCGAGTCCGGTTTGTGACTCGGCTCTGAAATCCCGCAACCTGATTGGTCGAGAAGAATTTCCCAGCATTCGTTGACAGAGCCTAAATAAAATTACGTTAAAAGTTCTAAAAACACATTTCTTACACTTTATTTACATCTATGTACAATTACAC
>JAQNCB010000005.1:3627788-3640463 GCA_030068295.1 Euristhmus nudiceps | reverse complement strand
CACACACACACACACACACACACACACACACACACACACACACACACACACACACACACACACACACACATCTATAATTTACACTGCAGTGGACTAGAAATCTGTGTGTTTGCACATGGCACGAAGTCTCCCATCTGTTGCATTAGTATCAAACCTAAAGCAACTTTCACCAACACACACACACACACACACACACACACACACACACACACAGGCACGGACCACAATCAAAGATATGAACTCACAATTCTTCAGTAATGTAGGGATTTTAGTACATTCTACACAGGAACTGTAATCTGTAACCTGATTGGTTAGCTGTCTTAGAACTAAAAAAAAAACATTATCCCGAGTGGATAATGCTTAAAATCAAAATGACAGATACTCACAGTTATTCTGCGTCATTGTTATCAGGTTTAAAATAGAAAAATAACATATAAAGAGCCACTGAATCTTATTCGGGTCTAGGGGAGGCTGGAGCCTATCTCAGCCGACAATTGGTTTTGCTACGTGATGAAACAACTTTTCCAATTAACATGTTAATTATAAGAAACTCTGCCAGATAGTTTCATCTAAGCCTGCAAGTTAGAGTCAATTAAAGAGCTGAGAGATGAAAGAAGAGCAAAAACTAAGAAGAATGCTTCCGTTTGCCATACGCGCAGCCAGTAACGCTTTTAAATGAGAGTTAAAATTAGCACTCACGCTGTGCTTTCTCTGCTGCTCAGGTTAATTCGGCTTTAATGAAGTTGATTCAGTCAGATTTGTGCCATTTTACCTGATAAACAAGATGTTAAAAACTTCTGCCGAAGTCTGAAAAAGTTAGGGCTAAAAAGGCATTTGCTTGAAATCTCTGACAAAAAAAAAAAACAAATGCTTTCCTGAATTCTTCCTACATCTGTAAATCAAAGAGTAAAAACTGTTAGAACGTGTCTGGCATCACGTAGCTAATGACTGAAGGCATTCATGCCGCAAGTATAAAGTCTTGAGCTATACATGCACAACGGGAAAGCACCGTGATACTGGAGTTATATCAAAACAGTCCGGAATATCCACATTACCCTCAGATATGTTGGAATGTTACTAAGAAAAGACCCACACAGCCATAATTACAGTATAGCCGTATATAGCTGGACACCGAGATGGGTTTCATTTCGAGTAATGTTAGCACTACTAGTGTTCAACCTCAAAGCTTGAAGATAGACCAAGACCAGGATATTAAAAAGATTTTTCTCATAAGCATAGTAAACATGATGCAAGTTTAACCGGCAACACTTAAAGAATTATCACCATTTTGTCCTCGGTAGCTTTTATCTGAGATCATTACAAAATAGAAAGTATATCCAGACATAATAATATAATATGCACACTTTTCATCAAATCGGAGAAAGTACAAGTTTGAGGCAGCGCGGAGACGTCTCGAACGATGCATCTGTGCATGGAACAAAGTCTGAGATGTGAAAGAATGGTTTCTGAAGTGGGCGAGACGAATTCGACAGAACATCTGGAGTAGATATGCATGTCATACCCATTCTGACAAAAACGGGGAGGAAGGAAACCTACGCTTCGTGATTCTATGTCTGTCTCGCCTTCTGTCAAAGTGTCATTGACTGACAGAGTCTGAAAAGCGAAAGCTTCTCAAGCAAAACAACAATAGATTCGAATGCAAAAGTTTTCACAACAATCCGGAGAGGAAAGTTTACTATTTTACAAAAGTCAACGACGTGACCAATTAAACATGACGGAGAAATCAAGATGAAAGAAGGACGAGAACAAAACTTAGTTCTGATCTGAAGGACGAACTGTTAATTCTCAAAGATTCACTCATTCATTCATTTTCTGAATCACTTAATCCTAAGTAGAGTCGCAGGGAGGCTGGCGCCTATCTCAGCCGACTCTGGGTGAGGACAGCGTACACCCTGAACAGCTCGCCAGGCCATCGCAGGGCATAAGGAGAAGATGTAAAAAAAAAAAAAAAGTCAAAGAAATAATAATGAGAACAACAACAAGAGCATTCAGAGAGCGCAAACCTCCACCAGGGCGTAAAAAGTGAAAAGTACACCGATTCCTAGATCTGCATCATTTCCAAAATTTAATGGTGTCTTCTTTGTCTAAAACGCCACCTCTGGAAGAAATTTCCAAAACCTGGAGGTAAAGCACAGCCTCCTTGGTTTGGGTGCATTTGGGTGATCAGGTCCTGTGAATATTCCAGCCACGCCCACTTGCAAATTTAAATATGAACTCTAATCCATTTTTTCTCCACTCCAGGCTTAACGTTCCATGTGACACAACTTTCAATATCTGACCTCTTGCATAAATATCGTATGGAATGTTAATCACATTTCATTCTCTCTCTGTATTTCTCAGGTTCTGTTCGTCGGAACTCGATGGCGAACAGCAAGGCGAACGCTGTGAGCACCAACCACCGGATAAAAGACCGGGACTACCTGGGCTGGATCGACTTCGGCCGCCGGAGTGCCGAGGAATACGATTACTCCTCATGAGGGACCACGGCTCGCTCCTCACTTTCCCAAATAAAGAATATATTTATTACTATTCTCTTTCTTCTTATAATGATGCTGATGATGTATTTGATGTACATGTTTGTAAATTGATGATGCAATATACACTTATGCCAAATTTTTTTCAGAAATGTCTAAGGTTTTTTTTTTGGTTTTGTTTTGTTTTATTTTTGTTTGCTTTTGTGATCTTGTGAGTGATTGGGGGGAAAGAACGCTGGTCTGGGTGACACAGTGCTGTTGATGTGTTTCCAATAAATCAGGTCAGAATTTGACGTTGGCCGCAAACTGTACAGACTCTGTCTTTCAAAAAGAAAAAAAAACAACAAACGACTACATTCCCCAGAGGTCTGAAGGACTGGTGGGAAATGGAGAAGGTTTAAAAACAGGTAGCACGTGCTTTCTAGTGAAATAAAGGTAAGTCTGTGGGCTTTTTCCACCCGAGCCCAGAGGCTCATCAGAGCCGGTGCTTATCCCTGGTTTCTGTAGCGTGAATCGACTCAGAGCTCAACTCCTCCTGGATGGGACGCTGGTCCATCGCAGGTTCCCTTCCCAGTATTTTTACTTGTGTCTATTTATACCGCTGGGTGAACAGAGGCACACTTGCGGTTCAGACCTTGCCCAGGGGTCCTAGCACAGAGGGGGTCTCACTGGGATTCAAATCAACGACCTCCTGATCATGAGCCCAGCACCCCAACTGCTACGCCACCGGCCCAACTTATTGTTAAATATACATCATAGAAATGTAATGATTGGTTGATTTAATTTGATGCTGTAGTAATTCCACGAGGGAATGTTGGACTTCTGTCGATTTTTGACCCATCCAAAGTGAGCACACAGACTCGGAGTAGGGGACGGCTACACATAGCGGTGCCTGGGGAGCAGTTGTGGGTTCGGTGCCTTGCTCAAGGGCACCTCAGTCATGAAGGTGGAGGAAGGGCGCTTCACACGATTCAGGAGTCAACCTTCCAAACCTTCAAGCTTGCACTTTAACTGGCTCTCTGCATTCACTGCATGTCTCCCAATGGAAACACAAATCACAGAATCCTGTTTTTGGTGTTTTTTGATGTTTAAATAGGAGCGGTGAACCTCCCCTTAATCACACCTGAGTGATGAACACAACAAACCACTCCGTAATCCACAACAGCACTCACTGCGCACGAGTGTCGCACCATTTAACACCACTGCTCACCTACCTGAGGACACGCCCCCTTCCATATATGGAAAAAGACTCTGCCACGTGTCTTTCTATAAGGTCTCGTCATTCAACTCTCGTTTGATGATTAAAAATATTGCCGATGTGGATGTGTGACGTCACCCAAGTCTGGAAAAACACACGAAACACATTTTCGTTCAATTTGTCAACGAAATCAACCTGATTTGTGATGAGTCAAACATACGATCTTCCTCCGAAAAACAGATTAGGACCAGTGCATGACCATGAACCTGCACCGTAAACCCAAGCTACAATTCTTCTGCCACGCCCACTACTATAAAAGCTAGTCAAAAGGTCAATTCTTTCTGACCAATCAGGTTCAAGATCATTTTACTGATACAGCAAATCACGGTGTTGAAATTGTAGCTGATGGTGTTGCTGAGTTACGTCACGGTGACTTTTAACAAGCGAGCAGTGAGCTCACACAAACCACGACCGAAATAAGTGTCAGACTTAATCCCAATGTGTTACATCGAAAGGGAAAAGGGAAGAGAAAGCCGAGAAAAACTAGCTCGCAGCTGATCAATCGGTGAAACTAACTACCGGAGCTAACGGCTGGCGCGACTATTAACCCAGAGATCGCAAGTTCAAATCCGGTTTAATGCCACAGCGTCCGTAGCCAGGAGTCCATGGGAGCTAATTGGCCGACCTCTCACGGGAGGGAGGGACTGCATACGTTTACTTCCCTGTCACTCACAGCGATCGCCAGCTAAATCACGGGCGTCTGTGAGCTCATTCGTATGAGGGGCGGATAGGGCTTTCCCGCCGGGTCTGGTAGACCCGCCCCCAAATACACTATGCATTCACAGCAGAAAAGAGGTGGGTGGCTAGCATCGCATATCATGGAGTGGGCGTGTTCGTGCTTTCGCCCCTCCCTCGTTGTTGGTGGTCATGTGACAGGGAAGGCAATACCTGATGGGTGGGAATTGTTTACGAATAAATTGGGGAGAAAAATGGCGGGAAAATCGGAAAAAAAAAAAAAAACACTGACTACTGAAAGGAGTCCGGTGGTGTCGCGGTTAGGGTGTGGGCTCATGATCAGGAGGTCGTGGGTTTGAATCCCAGTGTAACCCCCACCGTGCTAGGACCCCTGGGTAAGGTCTGCACCACAAGTGTGCCTCTGTTCACCCAGCAGGATAAATGGGTTCCAGTAACAACACTGGGACGGGAACCTGCGATGGACCAGCGTCCCTCGAGGCTCGGCTGTAAAAGCCCACAGACCTTACCTTTACCTTAATGAAAGGAGCAGGCTCAATCACAGAAAGTGGCGAAGAGTGAGCGCATGTCCTGTTGGGGTAATTATTCTCGCCATGAATCACATGTCCCGCATTCCCAGCTCTCTCAGCTCAACTCAAACAATATTAAAGATATTTACAACAGCAAAACTGCATTCCATCGAACCTCTGTCAACCTTTTATTAAAGGAGGATCATATGAAGCGGTAATGCAATAGTAACAAATGCTAATCTCATCACCGTCCCTGTTAACAGATCAGCACATGCATTGAACAAAACCATGACAGCATATTGCACCAAATTACCTGCTTATTAAATTGGGGTTAGCTTGGCGTACGATTGGCATCGTAATTACCTGTCATCCTGCCGTCGCCTCAGGGGGTGAATCGTTTATAGGAATGTGGTCCTCAGCAAGATCGTATCACTGTGTAGCATCAAAGTGGATTTCATTCAAGTATGTACTCAATCATGCTTTTTAATTGTTTAAAAAAAATCTTTTTGTTCCCCCCAGTACCATACATACCAAACTCCAGCCATGGAAGGATACAGCAAGGTACTGGGTCAAACTTGTTAATTACGGACGAAAAAAAAAAAAAAATCACCAAATAATGTTTGGTATGTCTGGATTAACAGGGTTTAATATATATATAAGACACAGGAATGGTGTGACCTTATTGGCGGGGTGAAGGCGGGTTCACCCTGAACAGCCTCCCAGACCATCGCATGACCAACACACACAAAACCATTCACCCCCACATCCTCTCCTCTGGGCAATCCGAAACAGTGAATAGCCTTAATGTACATGTCTTTGGACTATGGGAGGAAACCGGTGTACCCTGAGGAAACTCAGGCAAGCACAGGGAGAGCATGTAAACTCTACACGACGTCCTTGAATCAATTAAAAGTGGAAGAAATAACTCAATTTTTTTGTTTTTGGTTTTACTTTTTGTGTTTCCTCCGGGTGGGTTTCCTCCAGGTCCTCCGGTTTCCTCTGACAATCCAAAAGCATGCGCATCAGGCTGATTGGTTCCATATCACCCCTATATGTGAGAGTGAGTGTGAATGGTTGTGCATATGTTGGCCTTGCAATGGTCTGGTGAGTTGTCCAGGGTGTACCCTGCCCTCGCCCAGAGATGGCTGAGATGGGAGCCAGCCACCCTGTGACCCCAATTAGGATTAAGGTGCTTAGAAGATGAATGAAAGGTTCTTTCCAGGATTTATATGTAAAGACTGCTGTGTCTGCATAAAGTTTTGGTTTTGTGTTCAACTCATAAAAAAATCAGAAGCAGCGTAGCTTTGTAAACATCAAGAAATACCCAACATCCACATATTTTGTTGTCTTTCCAAAAATTCATATTTCACCAAAACTTCATGTTTCTGGTTTCCTGGATTTTTGTTCCCCTGAACTTGCATGGGTTTCCTCGAGGTTCTCTGGTTTCCTTCCATCCCCATCTCTGATGCTTTCCTTCCACCAAAGATGATGAGAAACCATGAGGTGGTTCACAAACACTGAGCTTTATTGGTAAAAGCTGTGAAGGTCTACAATCACAAAACAATACCAGAACAAGAAGTCAGAACCAGCTAAAATATAATTGCTATGAAAGTTTAATAAAGTTCAGGTTGGAAAGCTGAGTACTGAGATCATGATGTTCAGTCAGATAGAAGGTTTGAAGCGTGATCATGTCGTCTGGATTTAATTACAGACACACACACACACACGGAATGCACAAACCTATCAAGTAATGTCTCAACAGGTGATACAGATCCAAGGCTGAGTTGTCATGAGAACCATCATAGCAAGGTGTGGTGCAGAAGGTCCTGAAACCAGAGATGAAACAATGGTCGCCCTCCAGCATTTTGGCCCTGGAAAAACATCCAGGATTGCTAGTGAAGACTACCGCTCTGCTATGTTTAGACATGAAGTGGTGCAGGGCATTGAGAACTGAAGTACATTGGGATGGATGGGCGGATGGATTGATGTTTGACGTTTGAGAAATTCCAACATACAAACCCAACCGTGGACTCAAAGTAACCTCTCTCATGAGGGGCATGGCTGCTGTCAACGCTACAGAGCTAGCTAATAGAGGCGACTTCGCGATTAAGGCTATGGATTACTGACCCAAAGGTTGGGGGTTTCAGTCCCCAGTTTCACCATGGTGTTGGGCTCCTAACCCTCAATTACCCAGCGGTATAGAGAGAATGATAAATGCTAGTTGCTCTGCTAAGTACTGTAACTTAAACTTAACTACATGACTGACCACCAGGACTGGAACTCATGATGATGCGGTGCAAAGTATTGCGAAAGAGTCCTGAGTGCTCATAAATGCAAGAACGGGAGCGTCTGTGACTTGGTGAAGATAAGAAACCTTTGTTGGTGGTCGTTTTAGAACTCTGGTTGATGCACCATCAGATCCGGAGAGTCATGACGCTGGTGATCTTCCTCAAGCACTGGAGGACCATCCTGGAGACGGAAGTGCAGTCTGAGGGAACATCTCCTGTTATTATGTCGACAACAATGTCCTCATTGCCGGCGAGCGGAAGGCATGGCAGCTAGCGATAGACGAGTGGGTGGTGCAGTCTTTAAATATCTGTGCCGAAAGATTCAGTCGAACACATTGCCGAAGATGCTGGGAGCTATTTGGGATGGAGACCAAAATTTGGTGTCGAGTCTGTCCTGCATGTCCCTGTGAACCGATTAAAATGAGTGCACTGATATAAACCTGCCATCTGACTTGTAGTTGGACTGCTTCGCTCACACCTTCTGACTGGTCCGAATAAACAGTAGGATGATTCCACTCCTGTTTACAACCTTCAGTGAAAACGACGCTGCTTCCTGATGTGATGCGACATCAGACCTTCACTGTCCTGAGCTGAACAAATCAGTGAAGTCGCGGAGGACAACGCCTCATGAGTACATACCGTTACACATGTAGCTCTGTCCAAAAATAACATCAAATATGACCGCCTGGAGAAGCAATTACTTCTGGGATTTAATATCCTACTGAGTGACGCAGATGTCTTGCAGACATCTGAGATTCTGTACAGATAAATGAAAAAGTAATGAAGGACGTGGTTTTGGAAGTTCGTCCATGTTTCGACATGAATCATGTCCTGCAGCGGATTAAAAGAACTCGAGCCATGATGGCGATTGGGGCTAAAAGCAAAATGCTCCACTTCCTGTCAGGCAAGAAGGAGGAACTGGACACCTGAAGATTGCAGAGAGAAACTTGTGGTGAGCCTCTGCCCACTGTCGGACACTCCACTGTATCTTCTGACCCATTCTACTTCAGTATTGCCCCGCGCTTGTCTCACACTTCTGCGTGTTTGTTCTTTTGTACTTTTAGGTCTTGCACCACCCGATATTTCATTTCAATGGACGCAAGCCACAGAAGAATGACAATTCAAACCTACTGGACTTGACTTGTTGTGTGGTGATCCACTCACACCATCTTGTGGACAATCATAAATCTTATTGAAAAAAAACAGAGTCGGAACTAATATTCATTCACTCATTCCTTTTCGAAGTGGTGCTGGTGGCATAGTGGTTAGAGTGCTGGGCTTGTTATCAGGAGGTTGTGGGTTCGAATCTCAGTGAGACACCCATCATGCTAGGACCCCTGGGCAGGGTCTTAATCACAATGTTCCTCTGTTCACCCAGCAGTATAAATGGGTACCAGTAAAAATACTGGGAAGAGAACCTGCGATGGAACAGTGTCCCATCCAGGAGGAGTTGAGCTCCAAGTCTCTTCACGGTACAGAAACCAGGGATAAGCACCGCCACTAATGAGCCACTGAGCTCGGGTGGAAAAGCCCACAGACCATTCCTTTTCGAAGCTATACAAAATCTGTGCACACATGGAGGAGTACACAAGTACTCAGTTGGAGCTCTCGGAACATCACAATCATCAAGCTCGGCCTATTATTCAGCTGAGACTATCCCCAACATAATTTGCCTCCACTGATGTCTGTTTCTGCCAATTTCTATGAAGATGGTGTTGGAAAAGGCGGCCCATTTTGCTGAGTTCGTCTATACCCTTCAGGCATTGCTGACACCATGTTTTCTTCTTGTACATTGGCAATTCGGTGGAATTGGTGTTCTTCATGTACTGCAACGGTGATCTTCAGGCGCCTGAGCAACATGGCGAAGCAATCAGAGCTGGAACCGGTGCACTAGCTCTGAGACAGTTGACTGCTTGGAAAGCTGCGAAGCCGGTCCCAAGCCTGGAATTCCATCAGGAGGAGGAGGAATTCCATCAGGAGGAGGAGGGTGGTTGGTGGCTTGGCAGCCCCCACCCACTCCATCCAAAACAGTCTTCAATGTGCCAATACTGTCAGTGTTTCAATGCTTATTTTCTAATCTATTCAATTTTTTTGTTTTTAATCTTCCATTTTCTTTTAAGCTTTTGATACAGAACCTCAAGATCTTCCACATCTGAGTTGAATTTTTGTTTGAAGCACCACAGCAACCCCTTGCAGTACCAGAGCAGCCACACCACCAGGCCATGAAACGTTGAAAATTCCCAAATGGGGCACCTGGTGGATACCTCCCAGCGATCCATAACCTTTACACAGGCTCCCTCAGGCCTTATGTTTTGGCAGAGGAGATAAATGGGGGCCATTTGTACCTTTTTTTATTCCCTTGATGGCAGGCCTGAAGCCACCAAGCATAAAATAAGTCACAGCCTGTGAATTGAAGTGAAATTAATCTTAATATGCATTTGTCCATCTTGCACCCATGATGCTTTAGGCCACTTCTACGGCTTGTTTTGCAGTGTTTTCACCCCTACAGATGCTCATCCACTCACACGTTTTACAGCAAGGGGCAATTTGGAACAGCCAGTTAGCCTCATATGCATTTGGGATGTAAAAGGAAACCAGAGTACCCAGAGAAAACCCACACAAGCACGAGGAGAACATGGAACCTCAGACAGAAACGCGCTTGTTGAACCCGGGACCATGCATCACATCACATCACATCACATCACATCACCTTACACCCGGGATTCCACTGGTTAATTCAGGACACTGGGACACCCCAGACACACCCACCTACACACACCTTGAAGAACCACACGAAGCACTGTAATGGTGCCCTGATCACCAAGGCACAGATACGACGGCACGTTCCATTCGACATCCACTGTGAATATCTGAGTCGCCTTGGTGATGTACAGACGGCATCTTCGGCCTGTTTTAGCTCCTCGCTCATTTCTAATCTGACCCACTTCAACACCATTCTCTGGCTCCTCTTTCCTTTTTTTAGGTTTGCTTTCCGTCGACCCACTTCGTCTGGGTTTGTGGTATTTTTATCGGGAGACGGTTCCAAACAATTCAAACACACACACCAATAACACTTCCACGTTTATTTCACAATCAGTGGCTTTACATTAATTGGCTCACATTCTATCGACTCAGTGTGTGTGTGTGTGTGTGTGTGTGTGTGTGTGTGGCCTAACCAGTCCAATCTTCTTCTTTAAATGGGGATGTGGCCAGTAGTTTTGGCCTGTCGTCCACCCCTGCTTACCCTTCATCATGGAAATCTCTCAAAATATTGCTATATTTCTCTTATTTAAAAGATATGGTCAAAAGTTTCTGATCGTCGCACCCATATATGGACGTTTCCCAAATTTGGACGCAAACAAATGACCTGGTATGGCAGGGGTGCTCAATCCTGCTCCTGGAGAGCTACCTTCCTGAATATGTTCGCTCCAACCCTAATCACGCCCACCTGACCATCCAGTCATCTAATCAAGGCTGCAGACTTTGACATGGAGACTTCATTTCAGAATCTGAAGCCTTGATAAGATGACTGGATGGTCAGTTGGGCGTGATTAGGGTTGGAGCGAATATATTCTGGAAGGTAGCTCTCCAGGAGCAGGATTGAGCTGTGGTGTTTAGATTTTCTTTCAGTGGAACTAACCGGCGAGAACCTGTTCCAGCATGAAAGTACCCCCCCCGTGCACAGAGCGAGCTCCATGGAGATCCAGTACACCAAAGTATGAAGTTGAAGAACTTAAGTGGCCGGGACCTCATGCAAGTAAACACCAAAGTGATGAACTGGAACGCCAACGAAGCACCCAGGATCGTTTTTTTTGAGCGATTGAATGAACACAGATCTCCAGAGCCATGTTCCAAAATCTGGTGAAAGCTACTGGCAGAACAGTGGAGTTTAGCGGTAAAGGCCCAGTCCAATGGAGTCCAAATCCGTAGGGGTACCCATGCTTCCTGAAAGGGAGTTCAACTAGCATACTGTATATGGGTGTGATGATACTTTTGGCCAGATGTTGTCAGTGTAAATGCTGTATCTATAACAAATCATATTAATTTGACCTAATTTCATGAATGATGGTCCATTCGTTCCCCCCAAATGTCTGTCAGGGAAGGTATTGAAATGCTACTTTGGGCTTCGTACATTACAGTCTGAAAATCGCAGTATATACAGGGTCAAGGGAAAATAAGAGAACACTTTCAGTCGAAGTCAGGAGTGCTCTAGTGCAAATAAGCTAAAGTTTGCTTGTGAAGGGCATGACTTCAACTTAAAACCTTACAATACAGTAGTTTGAGGGTTTTATACGTCGTCTATTTCAGACTAGTCTGCTTGGGAAGTTTCGGGGCTAGAATTAGGTCGTCCCCCTGCGGGCCAGGGCCCTTCATAGCCATGCTTGCCCCGACCACAGCTGGATAGCTCCTATTGCGCCTTAACCCTTCGTTTAGCGGCGTAAACGGAGAGCCCGTCCTCCTCAGTCCACCGAGAGGACCCAGTAAGGGACGTGAGATGCCGCTGGCTCCTGGACTTGCCAACCCGAGCCTCTTGAGCTTATCCACCAGGTTCAGGTTGTACACGCTTACATCCGTCTGGCTCTCGCAATCCCTCGCCTGAGTCCCCCCCGCCACGTCTTTGAGGATGGACCGTGCTGGTTTCGAGGCGAGGAAGTTCTCGTAGGACGGGCTTTTGAACGAAAAGTCAGCGGCGTTGTCCGAATCGACGGCGCGAGGGCTCGGGGTGTGTCGGGCAGGGGAGTTCGGTGGAGTGGAGGGTTTCTGAGAGTCCGCAGGGTACGACGGAGGAAGGATGGAGGTAGATATGTGGACACCACCGCTTGCCCTGTCCCAGCTACGCGGCTGATAGACGGCTGCCGAGATCCCACGCTCCTGGAGGAGGCGCACCAACCCGAGTGACGTACTGAAGGTCTTTGTCGAGTCACGCAAGTTGGTGAAGGACTGCGACTGGGAGAGGCTTAAACGGCGCGGCGTGCAGGGCGTGGCCGCAGGGGTTGAACGAAGGCTGGACGAAACCACGCATGAGGTGGGGGCGGGGTTTAGGCTGGAGAGAGAGAGAGAGAGAGAGGAAGAGGAAGGTGGCACTTTGTTCTCGATGTTTTGGATTTTCGGTTTGTACTCTGATTTAAATACATTTGAGTGAAAGAGTGTCTGACCTGGGAGTGACCCGAGTGACCTCGTCGGACGGGTGGAGGATCCGGCAGGTCGTGAAGGTGTAGGTGGAGCTGGTGTGAGCCATGCACTTACCCGGGTAGTGCACTGCAAAAACACAGCGGAAAAGCTCATCACAAACCAGTATACAGGGATCCCTCACTCTTGGCGGTTAATGTGGGCTCGAGTCCCGACGCGAACACTGAATTTCCGCGAAGTAGGATCGACCCCCTGACTGACGTATACGTACATGTATATGTGTATATAATATCAATAAATAC
>JAQNCB010000005.1:3566786-3589485 GCA_030068295.1 Euristhmus nudiceps | reverse complement strand
TAATTCACTATCAAATCACTCCACAATACAGAGCGTGGCAACAGCACTAAACATAAACTAAAAAGCATTATATTAAATCGAAACTCTTCATCCAGATTTATTCCAACACAGTGTGTTCGGACTGAAGTGCAAAGCCAGAGCAGCGAGTTCTGCCCAAACTATTCATTTCTGCAAAGCTAAATCATTAGATTGCCCCCTTGCCCTCTCCCCAACTCCACAAACGAGGATACAGCACGCGCTATGAATTGTGCAAAATGAGGTTCCCCAGAAGACATGTCCTCACGGTGCCTTCCACCCAGAACAGCCCACACCAGCTTCAAAAAGCCATCGCCACAAAACGGCCACGACGAATCGTTCAAACCCCTGTGGGTCATCATCCGCGCTCACTTTCCAGATGGGAAATGAACACGCCGACCCCCTTCCTTGCTCTGACTTGAGAACCTCTACCATTCTTCATAAAAAGCTCCCCGGCGCCGCCGACACAAACAGAGAAAAGCCACACACTGACCCACTCCCTCGTTCCTTGAGTGCAGCAGTTCGGTGAGGGGCGCCGTGGCTCCCTCCGCCTCGATGGCCTCGGCCGCTTCCTTGTCCTGGGCCAGTTCGCACAGCACGCCAGCTGCCACGCGCTGGATGTTTTCGATCGGAGAGTACAGCAACTGCACGAGGAACAAGCTTGATGAACATCCCCCTCATGATACTCATGTCCAGAATAAATCTGTCAGCATCTCGTACCTGAACAAACAGGGGGACGGTGTTGAGACCTCGGATCACGATCCTGTTGTGCACGTCTCTGGCCAGGATGTGGAGTGCACCGGTGCAGCCTTCGACGATCTCCTCCATCCGAACCCCCTCCTGTCGCGTGAGAATACAGCTTTGGGTTCGTACCAGTGCTCGGGTTCGAGAATCGGCGTTTTGATTTGGGCCGCTCCCCGGGAATACTCACCACAAACTGTTGCTGTGTTCCCCCCATGGACGTGCGTCTCTGGGTGTCCTGGTGCGCCCGGACGAGCAGCTGGACTAATCGGGGGATGGCGCCCTGCTCACGCAGTGGCGCATGATTGGCTGGACAGAGTGCCAGGTTGCGGATCAGACCGACCGTCGCCTGGAGTGTGTAGGCGGAGCAAAAACACAACCATCAGATATGAAGGTGAGAGTTCTTTTTAAATGGGCGCGTCGAGAATCTGAGCATTCGTACCTTAATCAGAGGCCAGTGCGAGGGCGGGTGCAGCAGTTTGACCACCACAGGAAGCCCGTAGTGGAGACGCACGGAGTTTTGCGCCATTTCGGCATCCTGGTGTCTGGAGGTGAGGTGGCGCAGGGCGCACACGGCCGGCTCCGTGATGTCCTCGCGGTCCCCAGCTCGGAGCACGGTGCGCACGAGCGACTCGATGCCGCCGACCTGGCACACCATCATCTTGTTCTTGTAGTTGTTGCAGGTGAGGTTGGACAGGATGCCAGCGGCGCATGTCACCACGTTGATGTCGTCGGAGCCGAGCAGCTGGACCAGCGTGCCGAGCAGGCCTTCCATCCCCTCCTGCACGACACAAACATTCACTTTTTAAGCCAATAATAATAATAATAATAATAATAATAATAATAATAATAATAATAAATATCCATTTTAAATAATGTTGCACATTTACAGGTTGACTGTGTGTGTGTGTGTGTGTATACCTGCTTGGTGGCAGCATCTGACAGGTTCCTGAGAGTCCAGAGGCAGTTCTGTACTAGTCGTTGACTGGGGTCGGTCAGGTGAAGGCCAAGAGCCTGCATTCCTCCTTAAATAAATAAATAACTTAATTAATAATAGCGTTTCAGTACAGACTAAAAGGTCGCAGCACAGTGTATCGCCATAAACATGTCCGCCAGAGTAAGAAGGTCCCAGGCTTGAGCACATCTGTGTTGAGTTTGCATGCTCCCCCATACTTGTGTGGGTTTCCTCTGAGTACTCCGGTTTCCTCCCACAGTTCAAGGACTTGCCGATTAGGCGAAGTGGCCGTTAAAAAAGTCACCCCGAAGTTGGAACGATCGTGTTGCGGCCCTGCAGGGGTGCTTCGAGGTGTTCCCTGCCTTCGCCCAGCGTCAGCCAAGATAGGCTCCGGCCTCCCCACAACCATGCTAGGATTAAACCGTTTGACACCCCTGATACCGCCACTGATGTGTGACTGAATGATTTTCATCTCACTCAACCATTCATCCAGAGAATTAAAACACAGACACCAGATTAAAAAGAAAAGAGTAAAGTACACCCTGAAAAGCCGCTTATATTAAATTTAAGGCCTTGAATGAGGAGATGGTAATTTCAGGAAAATTAATGCTTTCTACCAAAACACACACTCCATGTGCAACCACGGCAACAGGATTATAAAAAAAAAAACAAACAAAAAAAAAACACTGTGTGTATGCGTGTGTCTCCCTGTGTAAACATACCAGCCTCCACGATGGCAGGTTTGTTACTGGAACAGACAGACAGCACTTTGAGCACACGGCTGGTGGTCCACAGCAGCTTCTCGTACGTGTAGGTCCTCATGATGTTGACCAGAGCCTGAGGGCCGCCGCTCGCCAAAATAATCAACTAAAGGAGACAGAGGCGGTCTGTTTAGACACTCGGATGTTACGGAGCGGTCGTATGAACAATCGTATTGAGGCCACAGAGGCCGCTCTCACCTTGCTCTCCTGGTTGCCGTAGGCCAGGATCTGCAGGCAGTCTGTGGTGATGGCTAGGAATTTAACGTTGGTCTTGTTCAGCAGGGCGACCATCTTCTGCAAACCGCCGGCCAGACGGACCGCCATTTTGGCTCCTTCTTGGTGCAGGAGGAGGTTGTGCAGGGTGGTGATGGCATAGAACAGCACGCTGTCCACCGGAGATCTGTCCACACACACATTACATATTTTAACTGAATTTTTATTTTTTTGACATGACTCAGCTCTGCGCACGTTTCCCCGAGTCTCGCTCGTACCCGAGCATCTTGACGAGAGCGGGGATTCCGCCGGATTTGAAGATGGCGAGAAGGCCCTCGCGGTGGTGCGAGAGGTTGTGCAGTGTGCCCGCGGTGCAGCGCGCCGTCTCCACGTCGCCCGTGTTCTGCATGGTCCTTACGATGGCCGACACCATCTGGGGCGAGCGCATGATGGCGTGCCGCGACGCCTCTTTCTTCGACAGCTGATGCACCATGACGGACGCCTTATTCACCACCACCTCCGGAGAAGAAACGGAGTCGGTGGTTAACACATGCTTCATCAACAAGTCCTCCTGTCCTCATTTATTTCTTTTTTTTTTTTTTTTTAATATAATTTAAAAAAAAAAAAATTGACCTTCTGGAACCTTCTAACCCCTCTCCTAATATTCACACATATCCAGTGGAGTAAACAAAGCAAAGTGACTAACCTGATCCTCGTCATTGAGGAGCTTGGTGAGCTCGGGAATCGCCCTCGTGGCGAGCTCGGCGTCGTCCTGGTAGTTGATGAGGTTCACCACGGCGTGCTTGAGCATCTGGGACGGCTCGGCCAGTCGCTGCACGTTGGTCGGGTGAGCGGTGTCAAACTGCGTGGTGGGGATCTGCATTCCCTCGTCTAGGGTCTCGGGGAACATGGCGGCACGCACGCGCTGCGCACGGGTCATGGCGTACTGTCCGTCCATGTCTAGGAAAAACCACGGGAGCATTAGGCGTGCAGCGGCCGAGCGATACCTGATACAAACTGCTCGGGTGTGGCTCGTAAACCACACACACCATCTCCTACCTGCCACGTGCTCTGGTGTAAAGGGCTGGCTGAACCCTTGCTCCCATTCATACAGCACTTGGTTGTCCAGCTCCTCGTCTTCCGGGTTCCCCTTCCCGGAGAGGGATGGTGCGGTGGTGGTGGCTCCAGAATGGATACCGGAGTCCAGGTAGGACTGCTGCTGCCAGTGGCTCACCGCCGCCTTCCGGTCCTGCTCCATCGCCATGTCCAGCTCCATCAGATCAGCTGTACACCCCACCCACAACAAGGAGAGGACGACAAGCAGATCAGAAGAGGACACTGATTAGTAAAGGCAGAGAACGCAGCGCCAGCGTTCTTACATCAACCAAGACTCAAACCGCAGGTGATGCTGCCACCACTCACAACAACATGTTAATACTTAATATCACTATCACATGGCCTTCGCTATTCAGGGTGGTGGTGTCACGGCGAGCATGGGATCCCGCGTTTGAAACCCAGACTCGGGTGTTTGCGTACAGTTTTCAGGTTCTCCCAGAACATGTGTCGGGTTCCTCCTCGTGCTCCGGTTTCCTCCCACACACAAACACACGCACATTGGGCGAACTGGCTGCTCTAAAATGACTCTCGGCGCGAGTGCATATGGTTGTGCCACCCAGTGTTGGCTAAGATAGGCGCCAGCCTCCCTGCAACCCGAATGGGATCTCATAGTTCGAAACAAATGACTTTGTCTGGGAAACCGTTGACCAATTCTGTCTCTGTGCAACACGCTGCTGGTTCAAGTTCAGAATGGTAACGTGGAAACAATCATTGATCATGTTCTGTTTACTCACGATGGGATCTCACGCCATTCATACTTTTTGACATGCCGAGTCTCGGGTGATGTAATTTTCTCACTAATATTTAAAAAAATGCAATGGGTCAATTAAAAAAGGATCCAAAAATAAGGATGTGGATGCTTGGATTTGGACGAGTTTCCTTTCTGGGATTTAATCAATACACACTGAACACACTGCAGATCCTGTGGGCAGAGTTTTATGGACCGCTGCGGAAAGTGGGGGTGTCATTTATTATTTCTCTGATTTATACCCACACAGTGTTTCCCCTGGGTCGAACTGAGAGCGAGGCAGCAACCTGAAATTGTGTTCCCAGAGGGCAGGACCGATGGAGCCTGTGAGCACCCGAAGGAGCAAATCCTTCCTGGGGTCCAAAATTTTTGTATAAATCGATGTAAACTTCTCCATCGTCCTGTATTTTGAGATGTTGTTTCTCTGTCAAACAAGTTGGACCAGCGGTCCCCAACCTTTTCTGCCCCATGGACCGGTTTCACATAAAACTGTACTTTCACAGACCGGTCGACAAACAACTAAAAGCAAAGTGCGGAATAAGACACCTCATCGTCTCGCTCAAAGTCGTTCGGTTTTCACTCGTTCGTTCTCACTCGTGGGTTTATTTTTTTGATGTCGGGCATCAGGTGACCAAGACGAGCGGATTTCCAAAATAAAAGATATTTCACTCTGATATTTTGAATTCTGAAGTATTTTTTTTATTCGCCCTTTCTGAGGGCCCGTCACTGATCTGTGGCTGGTTACTGGGGACCTCCGAGTTAGTGTACAGGTTGTTTCTTTCCAGATAAAAACACAAAGCTTCATTATTTTGTATCCATTCCTCTACACCGTAGAATACCCGAACGATGCCACTGAAGTTTACGGCTCGTGGCTCCGGGCTGAAGCCGGGCAGCCTTGCGCCATTCGAAATGCCAGACAGCGCACTGATTCATCTCTAATCAAATACCGACGAGCACCTATTCAAATAGTTACAGTAATGCTGGGGGATACTGTATGTAGGCTCTGTATAAATATCTATTTCCTTTGTTCCGACACTGTACGTAGGAACACAGGAAGTAGATATTTGCAGAGAAAGGAATGTTTACATCAAGGTGACATGTTAGTTTCCAATCGCGGTCGAGTCAAATGGGTTTTCATTGTTTTCTTGTATATTTTGAACCAAAATACATTTCTGATCCAAGTTTTAAAGCAGCCAGGCGGCGCTTTTGCCAAACAGTGAGGCCGCCCACCTCTTAATTAACACACCAGGGGGAAACGCTGTGTGCATTTACATATTGTTAGCAGACTTAATTCTATTTTTTTTTTCAATGACACAAAGCACTTTTGCTTTGAACAGTTGGCTGTTAAACTGTCGCAGCAGACAAAAACAAGCCTGCATGCATGGAACTAAACCAGAACACGACCATCCAGCCCGGGTTTGGCTTCTCCTCCTTTCCAGATGTTCTTCCTACATGCTTAAACACGTCCTTCCCAGTCACTGTGTGGGATCGTTAGGTGTGTTTTTGTGTACGTAGTGGGGGAGGGACGGTGCTGTCTGGAGGTCACGCTTGATCTTTACTCGGCCACCCCCCACACCCACACCATCATTTACTTCCAGGCTATAATTAGAATTTATAAAACTTGAGGAAAACATGTACTTACACTGGGTAGCCATCGTGATGCCGAGCCGTCAGTCCGAACTACTTCCAAATCTGCAGGGGGAAAACAAAAACAAACAAACAAATAAACAAAGGTGGTGGTGAGGACGGAGAAGGAAACTCAGCACAGAGTAAAGTTGGCAGCGTGACAGTGGAACAGGACACGCGATACGGGCTCTTACAAACGGCTTGAAATCTGATCAGCGGTATTCAACACTCAGTTCAGACAACAGGTGTGTGTGAAGCCGTGCGGGAGAGGGGGTCGTGTCATGTAGCCTCAAGCTGCGGGTGTTCTGAGGGGGAAACTCCCAGCATTCATGCAGCTGTGTCTCTCTCTCGCACTCACACGCGCACAGTGAGTCATCCTGGCACCGGCGATAAAAACATTCCTGAGGGTTAGTCAGCGTCATTCATCAGCGCTTGATCAAACTATCGAGAGGCGCTCGACAATGTGATGAAGATCAACAGCGTAATTGAAAATAAACAGCCTTGGGACAGACGCATGCTGCTTTCCACCGGAAGCATTTAAACGCATTACAGCGCTGCACGCCACCGGACCAGAAACGGCTCGGCTCACCCCATCGATTCCCAACCCACGGCCTGGAGACGCACATTCACAAACATATCAGTCTCCGTGACAGATAATCAGACGGCGAGCTTCGGGTTTCCATCACAGGCTCTCCGATAGCCAAGTCCCCAGTGCGCGTCTGTCCGAGCGTAGTGGGGCCGTCAGGTCACTGGGTGCTCGTCTTTTAAATAAAGGCAACCGAGGTCATGTGGCTTGGATGCAAAAATTTTCAAGCTGGCCACGTCGTCAGCCTTCCACCGAGCTCGCAAACACGAGGACAGACGGACGTAGGAGTGCAACAGATGGGCATCAAAACAAAAGAGAGAGAGAGAGAGAGAGAGAGAAACCGGAAAGAACGACTAAAAGGTCTGAAAACCAACTCAGCAAACAAATGCTGCAGTTCACAAGGAACAGAATGAAACAAAGATCAGAACCGGGTGAGACGTGAACCCAGATTAACCTCCGATCACGAACTAGATCGTCAGAAATACATTTTTAAAAGGGAAACCAAAAGCAGTGAAAAAAGTTCTTTTGCAGTCACGACCAAGAAGAAAAAAACTGGACCCCCCCCCCCCTTTCCCTCTCTCAACCGCAGCTGTTCCACAGAAAGCCCAGTTCACGCTGAATGTGCTTCTTTTCTTCCCCCAAAACGCTGACTCCACTTTGCAGTACGTGTATCAACACGCCTCGTATCGACGGCAAACATCTCGTAAACAGCCGCAGACCTGCTTTCGTGTCTCTGCAGAGAGAGAGCGAGAGGATGTGGACTAATCCAGGACAACGGAAACCACTTCTCGGTACAGCTTCCTGAGCTGCAGAGGAAACGCCGCGAGTGCTCAGAGTGTGCGGAGTCTCGTCCTTTTTTCATATCAATCTTGCACTACTGCCTTGAATTCCCCTTCAGCTACAGAAGAGATTAAAGGCTGATTGATGGTTAACGATCACGCAAACCTTTTTATCAGTCCTGCCCCCCGTGGTATCAACAAAACAACCGTAACCGGATGAAGCCTGTTATGAATTCACTCCAAACACACAGTAGCAGCCTGTATGCCACTCGGGACCCTGGAACCATTTATTAAAGTCAAACATAGTTCAAAGTTCAAAAATGTAAAAGTTGAGGTTCAGTCGACCAAGTGTAATTAAAAACAATGTGCGTAATGAAATTTTTAAAATTTTTATATTAAGAGGGTAATGAGCAAAAAAACGTGATAAAATCCGCGACTCTGCTGATAACTGAACACGGCCATAGATGCTGCGCCACTAGCGCCAAATCATTTGATTCAACAGGACTGTACTGCGCACACGGACTGCGCAGAGCTGAATTCGAGAATGAACACACCATGGCTGAAGGCGATCAGGCGGAAATACAACCGTATATGTTTGAGCCTGAATATCGTGCAAATGAATCGAGTGATCACGAAAATTCACGTGATGGTGAAGAAGACGTATCGGGCGATATTCGGGACAGATCTCTGCAACCTGCAAACAATCGGTGCGCCTGTACACGGTGTATTCCGATGCCGGAGAACAAAGAATGCGTGTGCTGCAGAAGCTGGGACACAGTGTTAAACAGCAAACCACAGAGTATGCATGTATTATTTTTCGTTTCTATAGAAACTCCCTGGAATTAGCAATAAGTCAAGAGTGTGAGCGCTATTGACAGATCTAATAATTGAACATATTATCGATCACCTGTTTTGATTTCTGCTGTTCACGTTTGTGTAAACGGTCCACGGAAGTTTACAAAGTAGTGGCGCTTGCACGTCACACTCACACCGGATATTGCGGGGAAGCGCGTAATTTGAAGCTTGAATCTGCCAATATGGATGCGCCCTTAGTGGCAAAATCGACCGAAAAAAAAATTCATTATTCCATTTGGATGTACTTTATTGCAAAAATAATACTGCAGGTGTACATATAACGATGCTATTTACAAAATAACTTATACTTGCATTGAGGGCTATGTTTGACTTTAAACAACCCGGAACAAGCACGTACATAGCACCCCAAGATGCAATGCTGCACCCGCCTCTTTATGCACTGCTGCGTATGCGTATTCGGGAACGGACGAAAGCACTGGCAGGGAAAGTGTGATCCGCCTCCTCGTATGAACGAGCTCCCAGACATACGCCATCCCTCCCTCCTGCTGACTCCTGGTCGTGGATGGTTGCGGCATCAAGCCGAACTCGTACTTGCAAGCTACAGGTTGATTGTGATGCGCCTTGCCGATGCAGTAGTTTTTGAACTTGTTCAAAAACTACCAGCAAGTTTATATATAAAATCCTTCAAAGTTGCTGTTAAAGCAGAGCACACTGCTGTTCCACACCGCACAGTAAAAACCGGGACAACTGCCACACTTGAACCACATCTGAGAGAACGGCACAGGTAGCAGCTGAAACAGGTAACGAAGACACACCACCTTTACGTTTTCTAAAGACACGGCGGGCCTGAGGACGGTCTCAGTTGAGTATTTGAGTTAGCGAAGTGCAGAAGGTTGCATATGCCCTGTCCAGAAAAAAAAATAAATAAATAAATAAAATCAATTTCATGATCAGTCACACACGGAAAACGTGCCTATCTGGGGTCCATTTGATCAACTTCGGGGGAGAAGGGTGAAACCTTCGGGTGTTACTTGCATCAAATACACACAAGATCACACCATGAACAGACTGTTATCTGCATTAACATCTGAGAGGGGCTAAAACTGAGGAATTCACACCTTCCCTCATGCTTTAAAAAACAAAAACACGCTGCTCTTTCTCAGAAAAAGAGGCCCTTTCACACACGGGTAATTACAGGAACCCGCGTTTATGAAAACATCCTGCAGTCAACGTCGGACATTCCACGCTGTGTGTGTGGGGTGGTAAACTGGGGAGGGGGCGGCGGCACCGTACAGCACTTCAGATGTCTGCCTCCACCCGGCCAGACAGGGCGCTTCTTAATAGGAGGAGGGAAAGTAACGCTGTGAAGTCGAGCCAAAGTTAATAAATCAGGCCTTTTTTTCCAGCTGGGTGAAGAGGGCTGGACGTTTCAGAAAACGCTCTGCGCGCACACAGGAGCAGCAGCTGCGGCGACCAAAACACACTCTATAAGCAGCTCATTTAGCATCATTCAGATGGCACTCGAAAAAAGGAAGGAAACGTAGACAAAACACTGAGAACGCAAAACGTTCCCGTGACTCGCTCAGAGTCGCGGAGGAATGGCATGACGAAGCTGAGATAATCGTCACAAACCTGAGATAATCGTCACAAACCTTTAATCGGCTTTTTTTTTTAAATTAAGACGTCACACATACAACATGCTGAACAAACCCCAACCCCCCCCCAAACCCCCGAGAAGCTCTTTAATCTTTCTGAAAAACCAGCACAGCTATTTAAACCAGGCAGGGAAACGCACCGCCCTCACCCATATGGAAGCGATTTAAGAAAAGCCGCTTCTTCGTCTAAATAAATAAATAAATATTTTTTTTTTTAAAGAGGCAAAATGTGGGACCCCCCCGGCTTTCAGTCTACTTCGCTCTGAAGGAATTTCATAGCACTCATCAGGGTCACTCATCGTGAACCGTAGAACGCCAGCAATCGAACCAAACTCAACATGTTGTTCCGTGTCTGCATTTTCCGTGCAGCCGCGTAAAGGAAAACGGATGCAGTGTTTCTGGGTTTTCCCCCGCTGAGGGAGACAGCGCACGGCTCTCCGTCTGCAAGATCAAAGACGCGCTCTGTAGCAGTTTCCTAATCCTGCTCCTTCAGCGGCCCCCCTACCCCCCTGCACAAACACTGCTGTTTTGTCTTCTTGAAAGGCTGATCGTCCACTGATGGTTCTTCTCCCAGGAATTAAAGAGCAGAGAGAGCCGTTCCTTCAACTGAAAACTGTCAGACAGCACACACTCAGGGCACTCTGTGTGGATGAATGCCAATAAAAATCAGGCAATTAGTTTCTATTAAACATTTTTTGGGCGCACAAACCCCTGAGCTACTGCTGATTTCATTCAGTCAGATCTTGATGTGTTTTTCTTCTCAAAGAGTCCTTTAAAGTCTCGAGGGCCCAATGTAACCCGAACACAAAAAAAGGTGCACCCTTACATTCCTTGCAAGATCACCCCGGGTCATCTTTGGTCCAACTCAACCATCCAACAAGCCACTAAATAACTAGTTCACTGGACTCTGTGTCAAGTTTCTCATTGAAAAGCACCACTTTATTTCATCACAAAGACTGAACATCTCTGATCCATCGGACTGCAGAAGAGGGAACACTGCACGCTCGTGATTTTCTGAGACCAGAAAGACACACTCTCACCACAGACTTTAGATTAGGGTGCAACTGAGGTTTAAACAACACCTCTGTGCCATTTTTTGTTTGTTTACTTGGTGAGTCAAGTTTTACAAACCTATCAATGACAGGAATGATATTAGCAAGCAGGATAATGTTTATGCCAGAGGCATAAACCTTTCCTCTGGTAAAGTCTAAAAGTTCCAAACAAGTTACATAATTATTACTCATTATCACATGATAAACCAGGAAAAAAGTTTTAGTATATGTAAAAAAAAAAACACCACACAAACTTAATATTCTGAGTTCAGATTGGGTTTCTTATGTAGCCCTCCATATTTGTGAACACATTTTTTAATATTGGAATTTGGGTGGCTATTAAATTTCTTCCTGGAACCCAAAACCTCGAAACTACTCAGTTCACGCATTCTACTACACTATTTTATATAAAGTTAATTCAGTTAACTCGCACCTTTCAAACCATAAATTAGCCACACCCCATAAAAGAAAACATTAGCAAAATAAACTAGCGTGCTAGTCAATTGTAACCAAGAAAAACACAGACTAGCCATCGCAATCATTTCCCACCTAAATTCCGAGAAATCCCGCCTCGTCACCTAGGATTGGCTCGCAACCAGATACCCTAAGCCCGCTCATTGGCTAGTGAGTGTATATAGCGTGCAGGCCGCCAGCGTATATTCGTTGATAACCAACCCGGTGCCGCGTGCAGAATACAGGTAGGGGAGAAACCAAATAGGTAGCTATCTAAACAGTGGTCCTGAACTCGCTCACACACGTACATCTGTGTGAGTGGAGAGTTTTCGGAGCAAAGAAATGTGAAAACCAATGTAAAACACTATCCCAGGTAAAATATACGTGGATACACGTGTATTTATTTCGATGATAACGTTGGCTAATCAATCACATATTCAGAAACCACACGACGTAGTTTGTGTGTAAATACAAAGTTAGCCGGTAGTAATAAGTTAATAATAAGCTATGAAATCCATTCGCTCTCTAAAACATACAGGTATTTGGTCAGTTCAGAAGAATCCAACCGCTTCTGAGGTAAACAGAAGAAACGCCTAAACTTCTATTAACTCGCGCACGACACACACACATTATAAACGTACCTGATACCAAAAAACGGATAACCCGTTTCCCCCCCTTTTCTTTCTTCTTTAAGACACGAAAAGCAACGTTCTCGGTGTCCGTAACTTCAGTGAAAACAGCAAGAGCACCCGGTCAAAATAATTTTCTTTCCACCGGTGTATCCTCTCCGCTGCAGCTCGCTGCTCGGTTAGCTGGAAACTGGAGCCTCAAAATGGCGTCCCGTCACTGTCGCCCCTGCCCGAGTCGTACTACGCATGCGCAGTTCTCTCACGCACAACACACCTCATAGGAAGTGCCTATTACGGTGAATGCGGTTAAATGTATCCTACCGCGCACTCAAAAATAAACCGCTACCTGAGGTGTGTGGATTTCCGAAAAGCGTAGAATAACTGCCAAGACTGCTTTCATGCTCGAAAGTATAATACACACAACGAAAAGTATGTTCGCATTAATTAAAAAAATGCTCCTTTATGGCATATTTCTTTCGAAGAAAACTATGTGGTATGCGCGGATGGATATTGTGCAAGTACTTAGGACGAGGTCCATTCATTGGCATGGAATGTGTCTGATTTGAGGTGGATTTTGGGAAGTCAGGTTGTAAACAAAGAGTAGCTTTTAAATATCAATGTTCCTGCTATGCACTGCTTTTTAAAAACAAACAAAAACCCCCACCTCTTTCGAAGTGTGTTTGTAGAAATCTAACTTTATATTTTTATGCAAAAATGACACACTCTTTATTAGGAAAAGATGTACACCAACTGATTTGGCATAATAATCTGATCAGCCAATCATGTGCCAGCAGAGCAATGCATAAAATCATAATCATAATAATCAATCAAATAATGTTCACATCATTCATCAGAACACGACGGGAAAGTCACCTGATCCATCTCTTTGACCAAGAGGGAAACATGTTCAAGAACTGGTTCCGTTCATGATTCGTCAAAACCAGTCTGCGTTTCCACCAATTTTGAGCGGAACCAATGGAACGAAGGCCTGATCCTCAACAGAGGGCGCTGGCCAATGAACAACGGAAGCAAACACCAAGTACAAAGGTTGTGGACGATTGCATCGATGTCCTGCAAGATTTGAATTTTTCTCCGAGTTTGGTTTTTATTGTTGTCTCGATTGACATGCCTACTGACGTCACCATGGTGCACAGTGCAAATTTGACTCCAGCTGGCAATCAGCAATTCAGGATTTTGAAACAGTTTATTTTTGGTAAATATTGGTGCACGACTTAGACTGAAACCCATTCTGTGTTGGTGGAAAAGTGCTATCGGTCATTTTGGCCGTGTCACAGTTGTTGGTGCAAGATTGGCTGTGTTTCAGAAACTGCTGAACTGGGGATGTTCATGCACAACAGACTTGTTACTGGTAGTTTACTAGGAATGGTGCAATAAATGCAAAAACATCCAGTAAGTGTCTGGTCTGCAGCTCGGAACACCTTGTTGGTGATGAGAGAATATCCGCACTGGTTTGAGCTAACAAAACTACAGCAAGTAGGCAAACAACTCTGAATAATTGATAGAGTAAAGTTTGGCACACCCTCCCCCTCTTTGTTTCTCTGTGTACTCTTCACAAAAACAGAATATCTACAAATACACACATGGTTTCACCTCCATTCACCTTTGTGTTGTCCCCCACGCGAGGCATCATCTATTGTCCGCTTTCAAACTAACCAATCAAAACTGAACACATCGTGCTTGGTTGAACTGGCCAGTCCTCATAAACTGAAAACTGACCAATTATACTTTACCTGACCACACCATGCATGTGTATGTATTAAAATCCCTGGTTGCTTTGGAATAAACAAGAAATTACAGGGAAAGCTCATTGCTGAATGCTTGGATAATCAGTGGTACAACAGTCAAAGACTACGTTGAGTCCGACTTCCGACTGCGAGGTGTAAAATGCGTAATCTGGTCTGATAAAGATGGATTTCCGCATATGCTCTAAGATGGTTTTGTCAGAATTATGTACCAACAGCCAGACTCCGTCGATCCAGCATCCCTCTAGTATAATTAGTCAAGACTGGTGGGGGCAGAGTAATGGTGTGGGGAATGTTTTCTTGGCAATAACTGGTGCAAATTAATATCAGTGTTCATTATAATGTTGATGACAATGTGCATCTCTTGTTATTAGCTGCTTCCAGCATGCTAATTCCTCATGTTATAAAGCAAACTTCTGATCAAACTGGCTTCTTGAACATGACATTTGAATGATTCACAGTCCCCACCCATGGCCATAAATATCTGACCCTAAGAGGGCAGGGTTTGTTTTCTGTGAATCAGTCTCCACACAGAGAAAAAGTAGTGTACAACATTTTTTTACTTTCTTTGGCACGGAGTAGAACAGGTACACGGTACAAGTTGTAAACATGTCGTCGGTATAAGGTTAATAGGTATGAGTGAAGAGGTAGTCCGTGTGAGTTAATAGGTACAAGTACAAGTTAATAGGTAGCCAGAATAAGTGCAAGTTATCAGTTTAAGTTACCAGGTACCGACTTGCCTATCGTCTTCATGCAAAGTGGCAGCTAAGACTGTGACCAGAGCCTGAATATACAGGTAGGAGGTATAAATATACAAGTACAAGTTGAGGTAGCCAGTAAAAAGTTAACAGGAAGACCTTTTTCACCACGAAATTGAAAACAATATTATAGCACTGACGGGTGACATGAAAAACATTTGATCATCATTACAGTTGAACGTGGTGTGCAGTGGTAAGTTCTGACCAACAGTGGTCCAAAGAAGGAGAACCGGTTGACTAGCAAGAGTGTCATGGATGGCTGATTGGTGAACAAGTTCAGAAGTACAAGTCCGTAATAATTGATGTCAGTTTAAGAGTCAAGATTAAATTATGCACTAATTAGGTAAATAGTTGCGATTTTTTTTTTTTTCACTCTACAACTGTGTTATGCCATTCCTCAAAACAGTTCTGAGTCAGCTGCAGGCAAAGAGGAACCTCACACTTCCTGCACTTCCATGGAGTACAACTCTTTTTGGAACGTTGCGAACGGCAGAGGACGCAGGTCCTACGACCTTGCGAAGCCACCCGACTGGCATCTCTGGACGGTTTGGCCACGGGTACCGATACGTGATCAGAGCCGGCCCGTTTGAAAGGGATTTTCTGCGGCATGCCACACAGCTGTGCGGTTAGCTCCTCCATGAACGCTTTTTGCGTCAAGACTTCACGCCGTTGTTGCGATGAAAGCTCTTTGTGTAAGATGTACGCATTCGTAGCTGCGATATCCAAGATGTGAAAAAACATCTTCCGGTACCATTTCATGGCTTTGTGCTGTGCTTTGTAGTACTGGATCAGATGGTCGGACAAGTCCACACCACCCATGTGCTCGTTGTACTTGAGGATGGGAGTCGGGCATGGAAACGTCTGAGTTTCCCAAGTCCCTTTTGTGATCTTCACTTTCCGCTGTATCGTCTCGCCACTAAAGGCTCCGTGGATCGTTGAACACACGGAGACGTCCTGGGCGTCTATCCATTTGATGAACACTAGAGGACCGTCCCTGATCCACCTGAAGTCTCCCCTGTGTGATGTTCTACTGAGAGCATTCAATGTAGTGTTTGGGCAGTCTTTGCAATCCTTCTTGTTGCCGCTGTACGTCCCACAAGCACCAAATTTCTGAGCATACAAGTCTCTAAATAGTTTTGGACTCGTGTAGAAATTATCCATGTACACATGGTACCCAGAACCCAAAAATGAACGATCCATAAATGACATCACTGTGTCGTATGAAATCCCTTGACGTGTGAAAAAGTTGTCCTTTCCCGTGTATACACTAAAGTCCACTGTGTATCCGTTGCTCGAGTCGGCGATCTCAAACAACTTGTAGCCCCAATTATACTTTCCAAACGATTCGATATTGGATCATGCCTTTTATTCACAATGCGACTGTGTTTAACATGCTCTAGGTTGTTCTCCGAGGTCTTCTCACAAAATTATAAAATTTCTCAATTACTTATCACCAAGACCATCCTGCTCCTGGTTGCACCGAATAAGTTGTTTCCACCATCCTCGTCGCTCTTCTGAAGGAGATCAGGTGGCTCAGGCGAGACCGTGCTGCAAGCCATATGCTGACTTGAAATGCTTCCATCAGGCAAATAATGCAATGCTTTAATGTATGCAGGATTTCTTCCTTTTCTCAAACTCTTACATGGATGATTTCCTCCTAAACAGCACTGGTTTGAATGAACAAAGGCTGGGCAGGTTTTCTCGCTTCCTCCAAGTTGTTTAAGGTTAACCATTATATTCGCGAGAAAAGGAACGTGTTAAGTGACACAAGAATGGGTAGTTTTTAAGAGTTTTAGCTGAATGATAGCCAGGTAAAGTACACTGATTGGACTGTGAATTGAGAGCAAACAGGATTCATTTTGTGCCCCAAGCTAGCATGACCTGCTATGATTAGCATTAAATTATAGATTGCGAAAGCATTAGCCACAAATACCTTAAAGGTGAAGCAAAAAGAGTTGACACATTTCAAGCTGCAAAGGCCTTTAATACATGATATTGAACTGCTCTTTGAAAGAAGTTGAACATTGATTGAAACATGTTGTATACCCAGGAAGTTCGATTCTGAATTTCAAAGCTGAACTGATCAACTCCACGTCCTAAGGTTGTAGCATTCGATTTATGATTATTTATTTATTTATTTATTTATTATTATTATTATTATTATTCATGATGATAACACAACGCAGTGATGACATGAAGTGATGTAGAAAGTAGCGCTATTTGCTTTTAGAAATGTATTTCCTAGAGTCAAAATTCAAAATACATGCAACTAAACATACTTTTTTTTTTCTCTCCCTAATTTATTCGTATCCAATTCCCACCCATGATATATTGCCTTCCCTGTCACACAACCACCACTAACCAGGGAGGGGCGAAAGCATGCCACGCCCCCTCTGTGACATGCACATGTGACGCTAACCAACCGCCTCTTTTCAAACTGCTGTGCATGCATATTTGGGGGGGGGGGGTCTAACATACTCGGAGGAAAAGCGCAATCCATCACTTTGTACGAATGAGCTCACAAACGCCCCATGATTGGCTGGGGATCGATCGCTGTGAGTGACAGGGAAGCGAGCGTATGCCTTCCCTCCCACCTGAGAGCGTTTGGTCAGTTGGTTCGCATGGACTCCCGGTCACGGACGGCTGCGGCATCAACCAGGATTTGAACTTGTGATCTCTGGGGTTTCATGCACTCCTACAAAAAAAAACAGTTTATTATAATGTGCAAAAAAAAAAAGAAAGGAACAGAAAGAAGGCAAACTAGACAGAAATCAAAGAGAGCGGTTTCAATGCAACATGTGGAAAAGAAAAGGGAAAAAACTTGGATTTAAATCTTCAATGGAGCAAAAAAAATTGAAGTAAATTCGTTTGTTGAGGGGCGACGCAGTGGGGGCGTGGTTCCCCCTTCACAGCAAGAAGGTCCTGGGTTTAAGTCCTGGGCTGAGTGAGGTCGTTTCCGTGTGGTGCTTGCGTGGGTTTCCTCCGGGTTCCTCTCAGTCTAAAGATGTGCACATTAGGCTAATTGGCGCATCCAAATTACCTCTGAATGTGAGTGTCAGTTTTGCTCCAGAAAAATCTCCGCACTCCTGTCGAACGGAGGAACAGACCTCATAACACGGTGTTCCAAGACCATAATGGAAGGATCAAGGACATGTCTTTATGTCCTGCAGGATGAAGTAATGACTTCATCTTTTCTTCCCCCTCCCTCCTTCACAGGACGACATCTTTTTGTGATGAAGTAAATCGGACAGAAATGTACGAGGTCAAAGAAAGGGCAAAAATTAGGGTTGACTTGAATGTCCTCGTTTTATCACAAATCAGGGCGTTCGTGTGTGTGTGTGTGTGTGTGTGTGTGTGTGTGTGTGTGTGTGTGTGTGTGTGTGTGTGTGTGTGTGTTAACCCCATTCATTCAGTATTCAGAACAGTAAATTCAGCTGTGTGTAGTGAGTGCATGAGTCACACAAGCAAGTCTTTGTTTGGCCGCCAAATCACAAGTCCTTGGCTACAGAGGCGAGAAAGACATGAAATATGTCTGAAATTGCATTCGAATGAGGATGAATGGTCCTTGGTGAATCTGTTAGACATGAAGCAAAAGTTCCTCAGTGCATTTTATTTATTGAAGTGACATTTTTATCCAGCACAGCTTTATTTTTTTGTGCCTCAGGCTGTGCTGCTTGACGGTAATACAGACTGAACTGAACTCGACCAGAACCCTAACCTTTTCATCCACGAAAAAACTTCCACATGCTTATTAAGTAAAGATACTCCCACCAGTGCTGCTGAACGGGTTCGGATCATCAACTCTGAGATGGCCGTCTGAAATTTGCCGCCACTTGTTTTTTCAAAATTCTGACATTTTCGGTGGGAATGCAATGATCGGCAATAAAAAAGTGATGAGCACTGGCTGGGAATGATTTAGCTACAGTGGCACCTAGCAAGTTTATTTTCTAATTTATTCGCATCCAATTCCCACTCATCATGTATTGCCTTCCCTATCATACGACCACCACTGACCAGGGAGGGGTGAAAGCTTGCACACGCCCCCTCTGTGGCATGCGATGCTCTCCACCCGCCTCTTTTCAAACTGTGGAGACATGCGTATTTGGTGGCGGTCTAACACACTCAGATGGAAAGCACTACCCGCCCCCTTGTACGAATGATCTCACAGACGCCCGTGATTGGCTGGCGATCGCTGTGAGTGACAGGGAAGTGAGCGTATGTCGTTCCTCCCTCCAGTGAGAGCTCCCATGGACTCCCGGCCACGGACAGCAGTGTGCAGAAACCGGAATCAAACTTGGGATCTCCGGGTTAATAGTCGAACCTTGTTAACCTTGTTGACGCGCCACTCAGAAACCAAACAGTCAGTTCTTGTAGCAGATCTTTTGGAAGGAGGAAAAATGAGCAACTGCAAGGAAACGAGTGACTTGACAACATTGATGCGTACTCTCCAAAGCAGCAGGTGTTGCAGGTTGCTTTGTGGGATATAGTGGTCAGTCTGGTCCAAGAAAGGACAACCAGTTAACTGACAAGAGTATCATGGACGCCAAAGGCTCGTTGACGCATGTGAGGAACAAAGGTTTAGGTACGTGTGGCTTTGCGAGAAAGGAGTCAGTGCGTTGCATCTTGGTGTGGAAGGGGCTTCCTCGCTACCACTAAGGCGGTCTGTTGATGTTATATCTGATTGGTGTATACAGGGTGACTGGAACCCCAGGTCTATCGAGCACTTCATCCAGATTTTACCTGATCATCCACACCTTGTAGCACTTTATCTCAGTCCAGCGTGATGTTCTGTATCTCATGTAATTGCTCTACTGTTCAAAAGCTTTTTCTCCGCAACCATCATGATGTTTTTTACATGACGACTTGCTTGGTGCCAAATGATTGTGTTTACTCGCATTCTGAGATGGGAGCAGCTTTTTCAAAGCAAGGAAGTCCAGATCTGCCAACATACATGACACAGACCCAGCTGATTGTAATTAACACGGCAAGGAGAACGCATTAGTGCCCTCAGCTGGGGTTGTTTATCTCCCCACCCTCCCGTGTCGTTCCACTTTAATACACGTCTCTTTATCTGGCTTGGAATGTGAAAGTTGTTTTCGTTATTGAGTTCCTCCCAATATCTGCTCGAGTCTGTGTGAATAGCTACACTGGAAATCTGTTCAAGAGAACTTGACATGTTAAACATCGATTTCCTCCTCTGTAGAAATCTCTGAAACGGTCACTCTGGAATCTGGAGTTCTTCTGATTCCTTTGTGGTTGGCGCAGGTAAGTTCAGACGGATATAATACAAGTCAGGACTCGTGAGAATTGGTTGGCACTGGAAGGACTGATGGAGGAATGAATGAAAAAGCAGGAGGGTGTGAGAGAGATGAGTCATTCATCTGAAAAGCTGACTTTATTGCAATAGGATTCGTCGTACAATCAATGGTGTCCAAAGGAAGGACAAAGGGATGGAAAAGAATATTAAGGAAGACGGGCAAAGAAAAACGGTACACGATATTTATGTAACCTGAACTTCCATTTGGTGCATAAGCACAAACAGTCAGGCAAACTCCCTTGTCCAGGGCAACTTACATTTTTATACAACTGAGCAATTGAGAATTATGGGTCTTGCTCAAGGGCCCAACGGTGACATCTTGACAATGCAGGACTTGAACCCCTAGTCTTTGGATCAGTAAGTGAGAGCCTTAACCGCCTGACCCACCACTGTCCCGAACCTTTCGTCTTACAATCTGTAGTCCCAGAGAAGTGACCCTCTTGCTCACCAAGGAGAACTCCAACACCAGGGCACTCCAACAGGGATGTGTAAGAGGCACGGCATACGCTTACTTCCCTGTCACTCACAGCGATCGCCAGCCAATCATGGGCGTCTGTGAGCTCATTCCTACAAGGGGGTGGATATCACTTTCCCTCCGAGTGTGTTAGACTGCAACAAAATACGCATGGCACTGCAGTTCGAAAAGAGGCGGGTGCCTAGCATCGCATTTCATGGAGAGGGTGTGGCATGCTTTTGACACTCCCTGGATGGTGGTGGTGGTCGTGTGACAGGGAAGGCAACACCTGATGGTTGGGAATTGGATACGAATAAATTAGGGAGAAAATTTGGGGAAATTAGGGTATTTTAGTATTTTTCAGGAAACAGATTGGAAAAAGTTTTTACAGTTTCTCCTGTGACTAACACACACACACACACACACACACACACACACACACATTAATTTTGTAATGGGCTCAAGAGGCGTAATTAACAGTGTTGGCAATATTGCTGATGTGTAGGTGTGTGTGATGCGTGTTGCGTGCAGCTCTTCCTTCATCACAGAAACAGGAGGTGGTCTTGACAGTCACTCGGTGTAATATTAATGCTTTCAATACAAAGAAAACAGCTTGAATAGTTGCCAAGGATCAGAATCAGTAATGCGCCGAGCCAGTCCATATATCAGAGAATGAATAATCTGAATAGATGACCAGTAGCACAAGATCAAACTGATTAAAACACAACGATTTTAGCTCTGCGCTTGGACTGGATTCAGATTGGAGTTCGGATTTGTTGCGGAGACGATGGCTGGGAGGAGAAACCTCTTGACATGGCAGGAAGAAAAATCTGTAGCACCTGGTGGAAGCACAGCCTCTGTATGAGCGTGCACTTGTCAGGCTTTGTCTTTTGTAGGACCGCGTGGGATTTGCGGGCACCTGACTATCACATGTACGTGTACGGTACTCACAAATGATTCGCTTCCAATTCTATGAAGGATCGATGCACTTTGGCCATGAGGACGTTGACGATGCGTCGAGACGAGATGGGTGCAGAAGGTAGTGAGTGCTGTGGGAGCCAAACGGTAAAAGTAGGCTCAGTCGACCATTTTTGACCATCATGAAATGTAGCTACTGGTTAAAGCATTGCTGCTGGAAGAGCCTCCAGTTTTCTGGGAAGAATTTTCACTGGATTCTGAAATGTCATTTCAGATCTTGCCCAGGGGTCCTAGCACGGTGGGAGTCTCACTGGGATTCAAACCCACGACCTATTGATCCTGAGCCCAGCACCCTAACCAGTACGCCACTGGCCCCATTTTGCAAATTGAACCATTGACCTTTCGGTCCCAAAGCCGCTTCTCTAACCACGACGCTACTTGCGATTCTCGCTAGCCTATATCGGCGCATGTGCTACTCGGACCCCCAGAGCTGATGGATTGAAGCGTGTCAGACTTCTTTATCCTGTCGGGATGCATCCAGCTTCTTTTGGCTCCTGAATTTAATCATTGCAAAGTTTTTCAGGTGATGCCATACCATGATTTGAAACAAAAACACGTCGAATCTCAGCATGGTTTGAAATCAGATCCCAAACTTCGCCGATCCCATAAACCACCAGACATTAATTTCTTCCCCATATCTACTTTAGTGCTTATCCAAACTCGCACTCATCCCTTCGCTTTTCTTATCACGCCCTATAAATGATCAAAGACCGATTATTAAACGAGTACATCATTAAAACTGGCAGCAAATGAGTCAAATATGCATTTTATATGATTAACACTGACGGAAGGAGACACACAAGGCTGAGCTCGACCTCCCTGTTAAATTTTGGAAGTGTACACACACACACACACACACACACACACGCACACACACACACACACACACACACACATCACGTTACTATCAGTACAGTATGTCAGGAAGCAGATTTAAACACACACACACACTTCCAGACTCCGATGTGAGAGCTGTGTAACCTGAAGGCTTTTTTTCCCAGATTTGTGACGTTAATCCTTCGTCTGCAAATAGAATACTGAATGCGCTGGAGAAGGAAACGCCGGCCTTATCTCGCGCTGCTTAATGCGAGTACGCTTTCAAATCAGCAGGGGGTACAGCTGCACCCGTCATTAGCATGCACGCAGACACACACACATACACACAGAAATTTTCTCAAACTAAACCGGTACTTCAGAGAGCAGCGCTTACGCTAATCAGCAACGCAGGCACACTTCCTCTTATTCACACACACACACACACACACACACACACACACACACACA
>JAQNCB010000005.1:3542114-3556995 GCA_030068295.1 Euristhmus nudiceps | reverse complement strand
ATATTATATACACATATACATGTACGTATACGTCAGTCAGGGGGGTCGATCCTACTTCGCGGAAATTCAGTGTTCGCAGAGGGTCTCGACCCCACATTAACCGCCAAAAGTGAGGGATCCCTGTACACGCATTACCTCCACCAGCCCTCAGGAGCGGTGGAGAGAGGACACTCTTCTGAAATACTGTTATATCGCCATCTAGCGGCTTCACATGCACTTTATTTTAGGGGGAAATCGGCATGTTGGTGATGAGCAGCAAAAATTGATTCCAACACTTTTTAGATATGAAATCCTGACAGCATGACGTTTAATTTTTCTCATGTGCACCAGTGATGTTGGCGAGCATCAGACGTTCATTCCCCCCTGACAACCTTATGTAACGATTGAGCCGCATCCATACAGCTGCCAGACCGATGACTCCAAACACAGGGCTTCCTCAAAACAACGAACGCGAGATTTCAGAATCCGCCAACGTCCTCAAAAACAAGCCGCTCCTCGTTGTCCTGTGCATCATGACTCGTGTACGTGACACAATTTTTACAAGGAGAATAAGCGGAAACACGATGCTCAGGTCCACAATTCTGAAACAATGAACTTTTCCAGTTCACACTGTCCAGGAGTCTTCAGTCGATGCTTGACATGTGATACTAGTAATGATAATACAGTGATCCCTCGCTACGACGCGCTTCAGTGCATCGCGGATTTTTCAAAGATACTCATCAAAAAATAAAAAAATAAGGAAATTAAGGAAAAATAGGGCAAAAGTTAAGGGAAATGCAGCAAGGTCACTACTGACTCCGGTTTGAGACTCGGGTTGACTCGGCTCTGAAATCTCACAAGCTGATTGGTCGCGATGAGTTTCCCGGCATTCACATAACTCCATAAACCAAAGAAGAAGCGGAAGTCAAGGGGCAAAGTGAGTCGAGCCAAAGAAAATTACGTTAAAAGTTCTCAAAACGCATTTCTTACACTCTATTTGCATCCATGTACAATTACACAGATGTATTTTATTTTATTTACATGTTATGCATTATTTTTGAATATTTAATTGTTATTATAAGCATTTATAGCGTTGAAAATGTATTTATTGATATTATATACACATATACATGTATGTACACATCAGTGGGGGGGGGGTTGATCCTACTTCGCGGAAATTTAGCATTCTCGTCGGGTCTCGGTCCCCCATTAACCGCCAAAAGTGAGGGATCCCTGTACAAGTTATTTATTCGTGAACTAAATAGATACTGTTCGTACACTTCCGAAAGGGATCTTACCGATTGTTGCTCATGGTGTCACTCAAATATTTGGCAGCTGGAAAACATTTGAGAAGGTTACCTAGGCAACCAGAGCCAGCCACTCATCACGCCCTGCACAGATGCCTATTTAAGCAGCGAATGTGAACAAGTCCCAAAGTCGCTTCTCTCACCATTATGCCATGGATGCCCCTTTTACCCCCCCCCCCCCATCGTGAAGGTTTTTTTAATGAATAAATAAGTCATTATCCAACATCACTGAGTCCAAGCACTTCCTGTTATTATTCAAATCTCCCATCCAGATTTATTCCACACATTATCCATAATACAGAGTAAAACAGCCATTCATATTTCACACACACACACCTGTTTGGATGGTTTTAGTCAATACTTTTATTCTAAAGGACAAGAATACAGCTGCTGCCACAACAGAAATGATCCGAAAGCATCAAACAGCACAGCTTCCACGATCCTTCACACTGTATCTGCAGAATCGGATCTTTCCACGGAGCTCAAAAGGCTTCGAGTCATCTCGTAACATGATTAATCTTAACCTTGAGCATGGTGACAGCAAACAAAACACCAAAACAACAATCCTATGACTGGCTCCTTGAAACATCACCCCCTGTACATCACCTGTGCATGTCAGTGTCTCATCGTGGAGAGGTGTGGCCTATTTCCTGGCAGCTGATTGGTGCGTTCCTCTTTGCATTGCACGTCAGACGTCTGAGAGAGTCGAGTGGGAATAAAGCCCACCTGTTTTATCAGTTGGCTTCAGCCTCCGGAGCATCTTTGTGTCTCGTTTTTCACCTGAACTAGCAGCTTGTGTGTGTGTGTGTGTGTGTGTGGGCAACGTGAACGAAACGGTTAGCAGCACGATGGCAGGTCAGGGGGCAGATGGAAATCTGTACACGTCAATTTTTTCTTCATCTGTCTCTCTGGACTTAAGATCAAGAAGGTGTGTAGGGTGGCCTTCAAAACACCATTTTCGTTGGTAGGAGTATCACTTTTAAAATTGGTATCCATCGTGATGATGGTTTATGGCAGTCTGTGGAGAGGAAATGATGTTTTGAAGGCCCGGTTTGATTGACATGCTTGCACTGTAACGAAGACTCGGAAACGACACCATAAACGTCACATTTCTCACCTCATTGCCTCCATTCCGAACAAGTGTGAGGTACTTCTTAAATTATTTAATCTCAAGGTCTTTCTTATCATCAAGCAAATACAATTTTATGCCCTTAAAAAAAAAAAAAAAAAGGTTTAAATGCCTCAAGTCAGTTTGACGGGGCGGAGCCTGTCTGAGTCGCCTCGGAAACAAAAAAAAAAATGTAATGTAGTTATGTCTTTCATGACTGTTTGCACTCATTCTCTCTCTCTCTCTCAAGATAAATAGACAAAGAATCTTTGTCATGTCGTCAAGGACCTTGAATCGACCGCCAAGTGATTTCCACAGGGGCATAAAACTAAAGAAAGGAGAGAAAGAGGTGAAGACAGAGCGAGAGACAGAGCGAGAGAGAGCAGCTGTCATTTTTGTCAAGCACTACGACTGCACACATCACTACTGAACATTTTATTGATCGCTGCGTGGGACCCCTTTCTGTGTTGTTGTTTTTGGCACGCGAGAAAGGGGCGGGTGCTTCGAGTGGCTCGTTCTTCGGTTTCGTTTCAGGGCTTGACGTGGCGTCCTCCAAGTCTACGTCGTGCCGCTTGGGAAAGCGACTCTTTGGCGTGCGGGTTTGGTTCGATGACTGGGCGTCGGAGGGAAGCTGCGCTCGCTCTCCGATTCCGAGGGTTCCGTCTCGGCCTGGGGCGAGCCTGTGTCCCCGACTAGCTCTCGCAGGAACTTAAACTTCGAGAGGAAGAGCTGCCACACCACGTACCAACCTGCAAACAAGAAAAAGATTCCTTCAACATTGTGACCTGATGATCAGCTGCGAGGGAAAAACAAAAAATAAACACTTTTGGATAAAAAAAAAAAAAAAATACTATACAGTGATCCCTCACTTTTCTCGGTTAATGGGGGATCAGGCCCCGACACGAACGCTGAATTTACGCAAAGTAGGATCGACCCCCCTGACTGATGTATACGTACATGTATATGTGTATATAATATCAATAAATACATATTCAACACTATAAATGCTTATAGTAACAATTAAACATTCAAAAATAACACAAAAAATATAAATAAAATATAAATAATAAATACATACATTCCTTGAATTCCACCTTTTCGGTCATACGAATGCTGTGAAATTCGTCTCGAGCCAATCAGCTTGCGAGATTTCAGAGCTGTCCCAAACCAGAGTCGGTAGTGAACTTGCGATCTTTCCCTTAACTTTTTCACTATTAAATAGTACTATTACTACACTATTACACTATTTAATCACTGCATTCCGATCGTCAGATTACCGTCACAGCTTTCTATTGTTTAATAATCCGAGTAGGATGAGTTTTACGAGGAGATTGGGGAACTTCAACGTTCCGTAAAACTTTAGAAATTAACATATTTAAATTGCTTTGGTGATATTTTAAGGGGGTTTAAGATCAGTTGAGAATTCTAGTCCACGTATTAAGTGTTTTAAGAAACGTTTCCTCTTGATGTAATATCAAATCCCATGACAGTGAAGATCAGTTCTTATGCTCATTTCAAAATACTGAGTGATGTCACTTGGTAAGGAATTGTGACCTTTGCATTTGACCTTTTGAGAGGTAACTATCTTCCCCATGACTATAATAAACTTACAGTGGGACAGAAAATCTTACCAAACAGCATGAAGAGCAGCACACAGATGAGAGTGGCCACGATGACCAGCACAGTCAAACCCAGACTCTGCCACATTCTCTCTCTCTCTCTCTCTTTCCTAATAGACAAAATATTCATATTCATTCAAACCGTTCTGATTAAATAATCTAACAATCACATTTCACACGTCCAAAGGATTATTAAAAGCCTGAACTTCACACTTCAACCTCTGTAATCAAACAGAACACTGCACCAGCATAAACACAGTTCATCATGGAACCAAGCGTTGTTTAGTTGTTAGCCTGACAAGCTAATTAGCACAAATAATAACACATTAACAAATAAATTACAAACCCTACAGTGCAGTCTTTCCTCGCGGGGACACACTCGGCTCATGGAGGGCCTGCGGGTCTTCGGTTACTCAGGTTTCTACATCACTGCCACACGTCCGAGAGAAATATTCGCCTGAAAAAAGTGTCCGAGCTGCAGACAACAACAAAATGAACCGGAAGAAGGTGACCCGGAAGTAGTCAGCGGATGTGGAGCTGTGCATGATGGGTAATGAAGTTCTCTTAGTTTTGGCAACATCGTCTGGATAAAATACGTGATTCAGTGATACTAACCATGGCATGTCTATCTGTCTATCTCTCTGTCTATCTATCTGTCTATCTATCTGTCTGTCTGTCTATCTCTCTGTCTATCTATCTATCCATCAGTCTATCTGTTTGTCTGTCTCTATATATGTCTAACTATCTATCTGTATATCTATCTGTCTATCTATCTGTCTGTCTGTCTATCTATCTCTCTGTCTATCTATCTATCTGTCTGTCTATCTGTCTGTATCTATCTGTCTGTCTATCTGTCTGTCTTTATATCTGTCTATCTATCTTGCTATCCATCTATCTATCTATCCATCAGTCTGTCTATCTATATGTCTATCTATGTATCTGTCTATTTATCTGTCTGTCAATCTGTTTGTCTATCTGTCTGTCTGTCTATCTATCTCTCTGTCTATCTATCTATCTGTCTGTCTATCTGTCTTTATCCATCTGTCTGTCTATCTATCTGTCTATATATCTGTCTACCTATCTATCTAGCTATCTGTCTATCTATCTATCCATCAGTCTGTCTGTTTGTCTGTCTATCTATATGTCTAACTATCTATATATCTATCTATCTATCTATCTTTCTATCTGTCTGTCTGTATATCCATCTGTCAATCTATCTGTCTATATATCTATCTGTCTATATGTCTGTCTGTCTGTCTATCTATATGTCTAACTATCTATCCATCTTTCTATCTATCTATCAGTCTAGCTATCTGTCTGTCTGTCTGTCTATCTGTCTGTCTATCTATCTATATGTCTATCTATCTATCTGTTAGTCTTTCAAGCACACAGGTAGAGGAAATAAAAAATGTAAAGTAAATAATGTTACGCCGGCGCTGTGGTGTCGTGGTTCAAGGTCCTGGGTTTGAGTCCCAGGCTCAGTGAGGGTGCTTGTGCATGGTGTTTTAATGTTTTTCCCATGCCTGCGTGGGTTCCTTCCAGGTGCTCCTGTCCTCCCACAATTCAAAGTCATGCACATTAGGCTAATTAGCCACTGATATTAATCACTTTCCTTTAACAGCAGATCCTAAAATTGTGAATTAATTCATTAATACCACGGCCAATGTGCTGGTAAGTGCAAATTTTAATTGGTTAAAGAATGACATGTTTTACATTTGTGACATTTAACGTATTGGAAAGCCCATGAAACAAGTCAGGGCCTCTTATTGCATTGGGTTATAGAAGCTATAAACGGTCATTCCCTTTTATCCCAGCCTTTAATATGTTAATACGACAAAAAATATGCAGCTTATCAACCAGGAAAAGTATAAAATGTGCTATCCGGAGGTCCTGAGGATTTACACATTTAACAAAATAAACTAACAGTACAGAGATGCCTAATAAATGTCTATATACCTGTATATAACACTATATATATACATATATAAAACGGGAACATTTATTTATTTCCAGTGAGGATTATGAGGCTTCATTGTAAAATGTAATATACATCAAATCACAACATAGATAAAAAGATAGAACCTCGTTTAATTATTATAATAAAATATAATCATGATTTACAGACATACATCACAAAATATAAGAATGGAATTTAAATCTAAGATTATTTTACTACGTTATAATACAAATCTTAAAATAATGTGTATATCATTTTGAGGGTTTGCACCCAATCAGGTTTTTACATTTAAAAACAATTTTAAAAAATTGAATTGAATAAGTTTTTAATTATTTTTTGTCTTGTGAGGCCACTTGTTGAAAGTTGATTTCAGAAAACAACCAAGAAAGCAAATGTCTCTCCACTGTTGGACTGGGTGTGGTTTAATGGCCGACGGTGGAGCGGGGCGGAGCGGAGCGGTGGTGTTTCCAATTTCAGCTCTGTTACAGGTCTGTGGTGCTGAGCGACGGGTTGTCGAAGGTGAAATTGGAACGGTCATCGAGTGTCTTCCTTCCTCTCTGTGCCAAAGCTGCGCCCAAAGGTTCGATGTATGAAGAGTCGTCGTCGTATTCTTCTTCCTCCTCGATGATCTACCAGAGACAAATCATTGTCAATCTATTTATCCATCTTGGATAAACTAGCATTTAATTCAGTCCCATTTAATATCTACACCCGTGACCCCAATTAGGGTGAAGCGGTTTGGGAAATGAATGAAAGAATGATTATATGTGATTAAAATGTTTTTGTTTTTTTACCGTCATTGACATTGTGTCTTTGTCATCCATCCTCATGTCCATGTTGTCATCCAGAGAATTAAGGCTACAATCACACAGAGCACATCCACGTGATCAGAGTCGCACAACCGAACCACTTATTGTCATTCATTTCAGATGGATTGAGTGATTCTGAGCGCTCAAAAATAAATAAATAAACAAACGAATGAATACCACCAACCACCCGAATGAGCACCAGAATCACTCAACACATCACTGATAATTCAGGGATAAATCCATGGAAGGTTTCTTGGGGTCTACGCTTTCCATTAATGGGTGAACGAAGTATTAAGATGTCGAGAGCTTTGGGGTTTGGTGATCTTTACCTCTCTCTGTCTGCACTCGACGCCTCCTCGTCAAAGCCCAGGTCTGTGGCAGCATCGATGTTCAGATTGAGGATCGGGTTCGCCCTGCAGAACAAACACCAGCAGCATAAAGACTTGGGTTCGGGGTAAAGGCTGGGTTTTGGCACTTCGTTGTGACAGTGAAGGTCAGGGTAAGGGGTGAGAGGACGTACTGTTGGTGATGCCCCGACAATGATAAAAGTACAAGATTGTGTGTGGGTGTGAAACTCACCCATCTTTGTTGTACTTGTTGGTTCCAGGAACAACAGGTCCATTCTTCTGGTACTCATCGTTCGCCATGGCTGCCGTGTTCATGGCCTTGGCTGCCTTCAGTTTTGTCTTGTACCTAAAAAAGTAAAAGACAAATTATACACCTTTTATACCAGCATAACATCGATGCAGGGAATTGCTGAGCTATACAAAACGTTATCATGAGGTCTCAGTGATGGTGTGATATAGTACGTGATGATGTAGCACATAGGTGTCAAACTCCGGCCCGCTGGCCAAATCTGGCCCGTTACCTGATTTTCTGTGGCCTGCAAGAGGCTTCTGAGAATATGATTATCGTACATTCTTTGCATCAACCATTACCATGAAACCTAATTCTTAAACCTTCCACTAGGTGGCAGCAGCAAGCAAACAGCTAGACTCAAGAAAGATTGCATGCTAGCTTGTCGCTGTTAGCCACTTTTAGAATTGATGTCCGATGATTATTCGGCCCTCGATCACCTTTAACTTCAGTGATGTGGCCCTCGGTGAAAATGAGTTTGACATCCCTGATGTAGCACATGGTTACACCTAAACTGATCTGAGAACTCTAACTGGTAGTCATGTCTGGAACCAAGAAAAGTCTGTGTCCAAATGGAGATCAAATATCAAATGGAGGGGAGGAGGGCGTGTCAATGTGCAGAATTGTTTGACAAATCTGTCAATGAATTTACAGTCTGGGCTGGAAAGCTCCAGGTTCTGTTTATACAGTACAAAAAATATCTTATACTGAGAGACAATTAGGGTCCTAATTTCCACCAGCGACACCCAATGTACCACATCTGGAAGACACCCCTATCCAGAGCAACTCGTCTTGAATTCGTTGCTATGTTTGATCCACTCAGGCTGAAGGTCCCAGAGTGGGGCATTTGTTGGTGCTGTGATCTTGAACAGAAACCCTTCCAATAAATAATCCAACACCCTGAGCTACCTGACGTGAGGCCGTATCTCCCGTGAGTGTGCGACATCTTACTTTTTCCGAATGCACACCATCGACGTCGTGGTAGTGACCAGGACGACCACAAGCCCGGCCACGAGTCCCACCATGAGATAGAAAATCGTGTTGTCTTCTTTAACCGGCTCAATGGTTCCCCCCTTCATAAACCACAAAATCAAAAGTAAATACACCCCCCTCAGATCCCAAAAATTCACGACACTGTCGTTGTATTTTGTAATCTATATGGAGTGTGGTGAAAAAAATGGTGCAATGCCTTACAATGCCCCTGAGACCGAACTGCTGTAAGGTGATGCCATAGTCTTCGTACACCTCCTGCGTGTTCAGGATCCTGTTCACTTCTCCTGAGGTGAGAGCGGTCGCGTTCAGGTACACAAAGTACGACTCGACAACGGTTACCATAGCCCTGGGGGGGGGGAGGTAACTGTAACCATACATGTAGCTCTAATTGTATTTAAAATAGCTGATATTAATAGAATATTTTTATATTATTTATTTGACACTTTTTTGTAATTTCTTATACAATATTAATTATAACGTGCAATATTTAAAAGAAAATATAAATATATTCATCATCTCCATATTGCCCAACCTTACAATATTGTACTTTATATGAAAGATAAATTAATCATGATTCAATAACTTTAATTTTTTTTTTTTTTTGCTCCGCGATACGACGGCACCTTACATATTAGTCTCAAAACCCTGAAGATGTTGTCGAATTGCAAACCTAATATTCTTACCTTGTTGTGCTGCTCACGTCAGCTATCACCCTCACAATATGCACCATTGCTTTTGTGGCGCCCACCAGGGCCCTGAAAAATTTGACACCAGCAGTACTTTACTCCTTTTTGCTTCAAAGTTGAACTAACGGCGAACAAACTGAAGCATATTTGCAAAACACAAATTCAGCAACACTCACTCTCTGATAAACGGCAGGTTCTCATTGACTTCGGCGACTGAGGTATCAAACTGCAGGTTGACCCTGAAAGAATTGTCCACTGTGATGAGCTGGGGGGAAGAAAAAAAAAACTTTCATAGCCGTTTAATCCTAATTCGGGTCGCCGAGACCCAACCGGTACATCCATTGTAGGGTCAGCATGCATACAACCATTCACGTCGACACCTAAGGCCAATTAGCCTACTGTGCATCTTCCTGGACTGCGGGACGAATCCAGAGGAAACCCACGGGGAAAGCATGTGAACCCACACAGAAACGCCCGAACCCAGGAATCGAACCCAGAACCTTATCGCAGTGAGGCGGACGTGCTAAGCACTAAGCAGTGCCGCACCGATTGTTTCATTTAAACATAAAAACTCGCCTGCTATTGTCTTTTCAAAGTGAAATCGCACGGCAATCTGTTTTGATGGTGATTAGCAAGATTTAAGTCAGCTTTTCCCAGGCTGGCTGTTTTCATTAGCCTGTTTGTCAAACAGCAAGAGGGCAAACACAACACAAGGCCAGAAAGTAGACTAAATAAAAATATTTTCATCTTGTAACAAGGCCGTAATGTTCTCTGTGCATCACTCCACGAAAAGCTGCGGTCACCAAACTCCTTGAGTGTCGCTGTTGATTATTGACGTGATGGAAGGTTGACATGTGTGCGACGTCTCCACAGTATGGTATCGCCGTCTCTCATGCTGTCGTGGTCAAAAAATAAGTGAGTGCACGATGGCAGCGAAGCGACCGAGGCGCGCGGAGCAGGGGGGGAGGGTTGTTGCTTTGAAACTATTTAGCACTTCATCTCTGCATCTGGGAGGGGCTTTGAAACTATTTAGCACTTCATCTCCTCTTTTTATTTACACATTCGTGGCAATTTACGTTGATCAAATATAAATCAGACCAAATTAAGTCAGTACACCTCAGCCACTAAAACAAGTGGTTACACGGTGTGTACCCACCATTACAGCACTGAAATAAGTGAGTACACGCAACTCAGCCACTAAAACAAGTAGGTACATGGTGTATACCGGCGTGTATCCACCACTACAGCCATGCCGTCTCCTCATTCTTGACACGAGACGAAGGCAAGTGTTATGGTTTTGTGTTGGGATCCTTGTTTTCTGGAGGGGTTTTCTTTTGGATTGAAACTTTGTTTTGTTGAGAGGAGCCAGTTGAGGTGGTTTGGGCACTTGGTTAGAATTCCTCCGAATGCCTCCCTGGTGTGGTGTTTTGGGCATGTCCGACCGGGAAGAGACCACGGGGTCGACCTCGAATAAGCTGGAGGGACTATGTCTCTCGGCTGGTCTGGGAACGTCTCGGGGTCCACCGGGAAGAGCTGGAGGAAGTGGGTGGAGAGAGGGATGTCTGGACCTCACTGCTTAGGCTGCTGCCCAGCGACCCAACCCCGGATCAAGCAGAAGATGATGATGATGAAACTTTGTTTTGTTGTTGTCCTTTCCTTGCTATTCACTCTTTTGTATCACCTTTGGCTTTCTACACTGCCATGATTAGACTCAACTGTGTCTCATTCCCGGCATTGTTCTGTCTATTTAAGCCCAGCATTTCCCCACAGTTAGTTGCTGGTTTGTTTTCCGGGCTTCTACCCATGTTCCTTGTCCAAGCTTGTTTTGAGGTCATTTCTTCAGGGTTGCATTCAGAGTTTACTGCCAAGTGTATGTTGTTTGATTGACTGCCTGAGTTCTTCTGTTTGTTCCATGAAATTTTGCCTCCTGTTCTGGAGTGTGACCTTCTAAAGAACTTTTTAATGTAAACTAACTCTTTTTTTTTTTTTGAAAACCCGTTGTCTGGTGTCATGAAACTTACATTCAGTGTCAGGTTTGTGCTGAGTTCGCCATTCTTCGCCTCCACAGTCACCAAGTACTTCCCCTTTTTATCAGCTTGCAGGGTACCTCTGGACCTGCGAATCAGAAAAACGTCCAGAACGGACTCGTTTGTTGGAACATTCAGGATGCAGCGAGACAAAGCCTTAAAGTTTTGTTCCCAACCACAAAGTCGACTGTTTTCATCGGCGGCATCCTGAAGTGTTTTTATTTCTCAACACCACAGCGATTTTTTTCAATGATTACAAAAATTATGCAAGAACGAAACATTTCAACCAATCACAATTGAGAATTGGACAGCGTCCCAATATTATTTTACCTGATAACTCCTCTGTAGTTTCCCCGATCATCCGGTTGCTCAGTCTCGGCGAAGAAAACAGCATCTGATGGCGTTAGACCTTCGCCTGGAACGATGCTTTCAAACTGCACTAACGTGACCTGAAACTCGATCTTCTTATTCTCTCCAGAGTCCAGGTCCGTCGCCTTTTGCAAGATCAACATTAACAAGGTCAAAAAGTACATGGGAATGGTGCAAGCTGATTGGTTCACATTAAAAAAAATGATGATGGATGGAGATGAATTTGAAGTGCACAACGCAATCTGTTCTAGTAGGTATGTACGACACCGTGCTGTGTGAAGGTTTGAGTATGGAGTTTAATATAAAGTTTCAGTACATAGTGCACTAAAAGACAAACTAAAAATATTTTTATGGTCTATTTTTCTATTTTCCATGTTATTTTTTTTATAAATCCTGAGACCAATCAGAACAGATTCAGAAATATTCCTTACATGGGACATTGAACAAGACAACTAAAAAATTAACATCGGAATGTCTACTTCCATTATCGTTTGTAAACAATTTAATTAACTGGCAACCCAAAATAGAAAACTTAATTTAAATGGAAACAGTCTTCAAAAATTACTTACGTAAACCCGGGCCACACTCCTGTCCGCCTCAACGCTCTCAGAAATCAGGACTATAAGATATAAGAATTATTCAATTAAACTATAATATTTAACATTTTACCTTTTTGAATGTTTAAATTTTTATAGCATTTTTAAAACTCCCGAACATTTAGAAGTAAACGGGGAATGTAGAATTGGAGTATGTACCACATTAGTAATCATTCATTCATTTGGAAAATATATAAATATATGTTGATAAATTTTAATAAAAGTAATAATAATAATAAAAAAATGATTAGATGATGTTTAACATTTACAAAAAAAATCTACGCAACATTGTAGAGACTTGGATTGCATTTACACTTGAAATAAACTTGAATGCTTTTTTTTTTTTAATTACCAAAAAAGTCCTGTTGTGGGATGAAGGTGGGTGCGTTGTCATTCATGTCAATAATATTAATCGTGATGACACCTGAAAGAGACAAAATCCATCAAAAAAAAAAAAAAGTTTTTACTTGCTTGATGTACTTCTATGTCAGTAGAAATTAGAGGAAATTATTGCCAAATTATTGTTTTGAATTTCAGATAAAATCGTGCATCATACAACGACAAAAAAAAATATCTGTGATCATCGCAACCGCCAAGAAAGATTCACTATTCATACTTTGTGATTTGGCGGCATGGTAGCTTAGCGATTAGCACGTCCACCTCACAGGAAGAAGGCCTGGGTTCGATTCCCAGCCTGGCCGTTTCTGTGTGGAGTTTGCATGTTCTCCCCGTGCTTGAATGGGTTTCCTCTGGGTACTCTGGTTTCCTCCCACAGTCCATAAACATGCACAGTAGACTAATTGGTTGTGTGAATTTGCCCGAGGTGTGAGTGTGTGAGTATTGGCCCTGTGATGGCCTAGTGAGCTGTCCAGGTTGTACCCTGCCCTCGCCCAGAGTTGGCTGAGATGGGCACCAGCCTCCCTGTGACCCTAATTAGGATAAAGTGGTTTAGAAAATGAATGAATGGATACTCTGTGATTTAAATATTGTGGGGAAGGATTCTCACTGATACTTTTTGCTTGAATATGTTTGATTTAATTGATTATATTCAGGGATACACAATCTGGATCCAAATTCCAGCTGACGATAGGCAAGACACAGAATACACAATGGACGGACTGCTAGTCATTCAGTTAAATTAACCCAATTTGGGGGGAATATATGAATCTGGCAACGCTGTTATGAAAGTGCCAGCCCAGAGACCCCTGTGCCAAGCATTGGGGCCAGTTAAAGAGGGGCCAGTTTAAGGGGCCCACCTGCTGCTTCTTCCCCAGCCATGGGGTAGCAGACTTGCCACACTGGGCCTGTATTCGCACGGTCCATGTTTGACCACTAGGTGCAAAACCTCTCTGGCACTTCATAGCTACGGAGTGCAACAATGACTGTGCAGCGTCTAGAAACAGAATCTAGAAAGCAGCCTGTCAGATAATGCAATATCCTTTATCATTGTTCACCTGAAGGAGGGAATGAAGAGAAAGCTTTGGAGATGGAGAACGTTGTATGTTGGGCGAGATGGTGATCACGACGCTGTTCGGTAGAATGTCCTGTACTTCTCTTTCAACTCACCTTCGGTACTGTTCTGCCTCTTCTCCGTTTTAATGTCCACCACTCGAGCAGTCATTTTCACCTGAGTCACCTTCTCATAATCGATGGTAACACCGTCCGCAATCTTCACAACCCCAGTCGGCTCCACAACAAACCACTGCTCCTCACAGGGATTCCACGTCGAATTAGCAAAGCATGAGGTCGAAATAAGCTGGTAGATCAGCTCGTGCTTCGTGTCCAGATCTTGCCCGACGATCGTGCCAATTTCATTCCCTGCTCGCGCATTTTCCTCAGTGCTCCACGTGAGCGCGGAGGGAAAAATCGGTGGTGTGTCATTGACATCCTCCACTTCCACATGCACCGTGCACGTAGCAGTATTCCCACCCAGGTCTGCAGCCTCAACAATCAGTAAATAATTCTTGGTTTCACTCTCATAGTCCAGCTCCACTTCGGGGTCCAGAAGGATGGTACCTTGGTAGCCCAAATCAAGAGATTGTGACAAGCTCTGGAAGATACCTCCACTGCTACTTCGAATCCTGAATGTTAGGCGGTTGTTTATCTCAGTTTGATCAGCATCGGTTGCGTACACAAATCCCACAGTGACACCTGTCAGAGGAAATACAAGGTTTTTTTTTTTAGAAGGTCTTCTTGTAATATCTCATGAACAACATAGTTCAGTATATTGTAAACCATAGCAAACGATGGCCTTGCCGACCTTCAGAATAACAAAAGACTGTTGGGTAAAATTGCTTTCCGTCAACAGTTTTAGAAATTAGAATTGAGCAACTGAAATATTGCATGAAATATGACTGAATGTTTTGTTTATTTCTGATCCGAGGGTGAAAACGGCACAGAAATCAATGCCCACTTTGCGGTCATTTTGGCTAGCTAACTAGCTAGCTCACATCGATTTGTACATTCGCATTAATGAGCTTCTATGTACTATGTTACAGATACAACTTACTAACCAAGGGTAATGTCAGTACAGAGAAATTCCAAACTGAGACTATGATGGCTCTGAGGTAAATAAATCAAGGCTGAGGTCTGGAATTTCCCAGTACTGATCAAACTAACCAGGGAATTTACTTATCATTAAGTATTTTTGTACCAGTCAAATCTGTTACACGTGCATTACTCAAAAACCACACATTAGTCCACATCACCTACAAATCATTAATAATAATAATAATAATAATAATAATAATAATAATAATAATAATAATAATAATAAGAAGAAGAAGAAGAAGAAG
>JAQNCB010000005.1:3529256-3539605 GCA_030068295.1 Euristhmus nudiceps | reverse complement strand
AAACCACACATTAGTCCACATCACCTACAAATCATTAATAATAATAATAATAATAATAATAATAATAATAATAATAAGAAGAAGAAGAAGAAGAAGAAGAAGAAGAAGAAATAAATAAACCTGTGTATGTACACTCGCGATCAAAAGTTTGGGGACACCTAGAAATTTCCTTGCTGTCAAACATTAATTTTTACTCATTCTCGAGCTCACGTGAAGTTTGAGTTTTGGAGAATGTGAAATTTTCTGGGTGACCCGAAACTTTTGAATAGTAGCATGTATGCATAAAATAAACTTGCCTTTTTGACTTTCGTTCACAGAAAATCTGTATACTGGTTTCTCAAACACAGGTGAGTTGTCGTTTATGTCCTGAGATAAAATAGACAACAGAACATTGAAAAAGTTCGATGTTGATTAAGCTTTTATGAGATAAAAAAAACCCCAAGATGATATATATAATTTTTTTATGTTTTTACATAATTCGTCCATTTGTCAGCGAACAAAATCCTGACGACACACATGAACGGATTCTAACAGAACTTGGTGGGTACATTAATCTACCTGAATCCCGTAGATTCCATAAAGGTCAGACCAAGGTCACAAAACTTTAGGCTTATAAATTTGAAGCGAGTGCCGATAGACATGCCGTGACTATGGAATGCTAATCTGAAAACATACATTGACTTCTAAATGAAACTCTTCCATTTGACCTTGAGTGACCTTGAAAGTTAAAACCTCAACTCAACCATTCTGTCAAACCTGAGGACACATGAGTAATTTGAACAGTCTCTATACAGGGCTTGTTTGCTCCAATTCATGCTGCGTGGTGGCACCATTGGTGTTTCTTGAACTTTTAATTTGTTTCCTGCTGTCGTATTCATAGTTCAGCCAAACAACCCAGGTAGCAGTAAAAGGTGTTAATCATCGTAGCTCATTGTTACATTCAGATATGTGTGCTCCGTCAGATCCGAACACTCACCTCAACAGTGATGGTAAATGGGACCCAAGAGGACAGAGGTGGTGTGCCCATGTCCGTGGCTGTCACGTTCAGTGCGATCCTTCCATTGAGTCTTCTGTCAATGCTTTCACGGTCCAGAGTTTCTTTGTTTGTTATTTTCCCAGTGTCTGCGTCGATCGTGAAGTTGGCACGGAATTCACCATCTGCAATGCCATATATGATTTTGCTGTTGGGACTGCCTGGCTCATCGGCATCTCGAGCCTGGACAGAGATGCAGACATAGAAATTCAGTTTTTTTAGTGGAGGGATAGTGAATATATTGGTAGAAAGATGCTGAGGTTGGAACTGCCAGGCAAGAGGCCTAGAGCAAGCAAAGAGAAGGTACATGGATGCACTGAGAGAGGACATGAAGTTAGTTGGTGTGAGACAAGAGGATGTGGAGGACAGGGATGGATGGAAACAGATGATTCGCTGTGGCCACCCCTGAGGGGAGGAGCCAAAAGAAAAGTAGTAGTAGTAGAGGTTTGCACACTCTGAGTGCTCTTGTACATTTACTCACCTCGACTTCTTCATCCAACATTTGGTTTTCACGCACAAAGACCTCATATGAATTTCTGATAAACTTCGGTGTCTCATCATTAATGTCATCGATTTTGATCTCCAGCACAGTAGTGCCCACGTTCCCCACTGAGTCTTCGGCCTGCAGTGTCGCAGAGTACGAGTCCCTCTGCTCGCGGTCCAGGGATTTTCCATTTTTCACGTAAACTGTCCCATTCTTTGGGAAGACGTCAAATAAAGGCCGTCTGCAAAAAGGAAGAAAAGGATACCGAGTCATAAGAATCAACTCCGAACCATCAGGGTTCAGACTTCAGTGGGGGAGAATTACTTTTGAAATGTGTCATGCCGTATGAAAATTCCAACATTGATCAGATCTGATCAGATATAGAGAGATCATTGGAATTGACATATTACATCTGACAGACAGTGATTGATGGATTTATGGCACATACATGTTATCTGGGAGCAGTCTGTAAGTAAGGAGGCCATCGTCCAGTGCGTCATCATCTGTCGCCTGAAAGACAAAACAAATAAAGATTAAAAAATGGAATAGAATGATGCTAAGCCCAAACAAGATAAAGCTTGAAGACCAATCTGAAACTTAAACCAAAACTAGTACTGAGCTTAAACCAAACTCATCCAAACTGGAACAAATTCCAAACAGGGAATAATCCCAAACTGGGACAAAGAACAAACTGAGACTAAACCAAAACTGATGCCAAGCTAAAACCAAGATTTAATTTGAGACTAACCCCAAGATGAGACTGAACCCAAATTTCATCAAGGTTTTAACCAGAATTTAACCAAAACTAACACCAAGATCAAAGGGAGACTAAAGATATTATGAGTTCTTAGATTAAATTTAGACAAATACCAAACCGTAACTGAGACAAAACCTGAACTGGGAATAAACAAATACTTATATTCAGCCCAAATTAATATACAGTGTAAGGCAAGACTGGACTCAAACTAGTACTGAGACTGAGCTCGAACCAATAATAATCCAAACTGAGACTAAACCCAAACAGGGATTAAACCCAAACTTAAACTAAACCTACATTGGCACTTAACACAACTTGGACAAAGCTCAAACCGATACCATGCCCAAACTGAGCCAAACACAAACCTGGTTTGGTTTAGGCTCGGTACCAGTTTGGGGGCAATCTCAATTTGGGTTTTGTCTGAGTTACTGTTTGATGTCAAGGTTGGAAGGTTGGATTAAGTCTCAGTTTAGTCTTCGTATCAATTCTATTTCTGTCGCACATTGAGTTTAGTACTCAGACAAAACCCAAATTGAGATTACCCCCAAACTGGTACCGAGCCTAAACTGGGACAAAGCAAACCAGGAATAAAACCAAATCTATAGTAACCCAGACTGAGACGAAGTCCAAACTGATATCAAACCCTAAGACTTAAATACAAAGTAAACCCAAATTTACCTTCAGCCCAAATCAGTGTTATGTAAACTGAGACAAAATGACATGAGGCCTAACCTGGTACTGAACCAAATCTATTGTAATCCACACTAAGCCTTAACCCAACATGACAATTAATATGAACTGCAATTCAACCCAAACTGGCACTGAGCCAACCAGAACCAACCCTATTCCTCAATAGATCACAATTCAACAAATCGAGATTAAACACCAAACTAAGACCAAACCTAAATTTGAAACTAAACTCAAACGAATTCAGGTTATAGAACTTATAGAACATACAATCGGAGTCTAAATCCAAACTGGGAGCGAAACCAAGTTGAAGCCACAGCCCACACGTACCGTAATGGTCGCGACGATGATGTCATTTTCCGAGTGCTCAACGACATTTAAATTATAAGCATCGTTTTCAAATTTTGGGATGTTATCATTGATGTCTTTGACTTGGATGGTAACCGTAGCTGTGGTAACAAACGTATTTTCTACGGCGTCCATGGCCACCACCTGAATAAAACAAAGAATTCTTTTAAATTCCCGATTGATCATACAAAACAACATGCTCACAAGTTATGACCTCTGATACATGTTTCTATGAATCGAGTTCACAACAGTGTTTAACAGTAACAGTCTTTAAAATGTCGGCCATTGATGCTACATTGAACTACTGTAGCAGAAACTGAGGGAAAAACAACACTTAATTCCAAGATATATGCTAATATTAAAAATAATTAAAAATCGCTAGGTGAATACTGTACAGTGTTACAATATGTAGATGATCTCTCATCCACTGCTCTTGGTCACACTCCCACCTCCACAATCATTGTCTGTTTTGTCTCGAAGTCCACTTTGCTTGGGTTTCTGATCAAGACCAGAACATCTCGTTTCGACATGTCAGAAATGCCAACTGTGGGTGTGACAGAAAATGCATCCTTATCCGGTCCCTCAAGACTGAGCTGGAAACGGCTGTTCTCACCCTGAAAATAATAAATAATATAAAGAGCAATTCAGAAATAATTTGGTGCTAAATTCCTCTGAACCTATTTTATTAAATCAGTGCCATTCTGTGTTCCAGTCATGCAGGAATCACTGTCCCATTCCATTCCCTACTTCCACACATCATGCATATGAAGAACCAATACTGTAGTTAGATCAAAGGAAGGGTTTGAAATTGATATTTTTTTAAACCGTGTACACAAACTTTTAAAAATGATATTAATACCCTGGCAGCAGTCAATAACTTTTGAAAATTTTGTCATTTGTGGCCACTGTAATCTTGGAAAAATGCAGACCAATCACCTCCTCATGGTCGACCACGAAATATCCAATCAAATGCCTACAAATGGGGAGGGGTTGGGTCATTTTGTAACATTTTACATTGATGGAATTTGGCAGGCGCTCTTATTTAGAACGACATACTCATTGTGCTCATCTCATGAGGACAACTCAAGCAGTTAATTAGCGACCTTGGTCAAGGTCCCAACAAGGATAGCTTGGTGGTACTGGAGCTTCAACCGCCAACCTTCTGATTTCTGCTCAGTACCCCAGAGCCTTAACCACTGAGTCACCACTGCCAAGGACCTCTGAGGGCAGAGGAGGGTTTCGCCAGAGCCTTGAAGAGATGAATATTGCTAGCCTTCCAGATCACCAACCAAGGTTTTAATGATTCATCGTTGAGATGAGGATCAGTTATACAGGCTACTTGAAAGCAGATTACTCACCGCATCTTTATCTTCGACCTTCATGTCTAATCCTGTGATTGACAGACCGACAGATGAGTGCTCATCCACTTCACCGGTGAAGCTGCTTGCCTCTGTGCACACGTCCCCTTCGCACTTGTAAAACAGTGGCGGCTGGTCATTGATATCTTCAACGAGGATAGTGAGCGTAGATGTGGCGCTCGCATGAATGTTGTTGACGTCCAACTCTGATTCAGTGGCCTGGGAGGAATAATGACAGGAAATGAATGGAGTGACACCAAGATCACAGGATTTCGTTGTGTAGTTATTATTGTTGTTGTTGTTGATTATTTGAAATCGAGGTTTTTTTCACATTAAAATGTCTAGATGAAACAATAAATGTTATAAATCTGAATGAACTCAATATCTGCAGTGACCGGCGCATTTACAGTGTTTACATACAGTCAGGAAGATTCTTACCTTCACTGTGAGAGTCACGCGACCATCCAGTATGGCCTCTCGGTCAATGTCAGAGACGACAGTAATTTCACCAGTGTCCGTGTTTATTTCAAAAAGACCAGTCACACTGGCTTCTGTATAAAAAAAGTTGAGTTGACTACGGTTGAGTTGCTGTCCTCATTCATTCATTCAATCCACAGACAGACTACAAAGACAAGTTTAGGCAAGTTAGCTATTCCGGATTGCCCCAGGTGTGAGTATGAATGATTGTGTGTTTTGGCCCTGCAATGGTCTGACAAGCTGTTCAGGGTGTACCACGTCTTGGCCCACAGTCGGTTGAGATAGGCAGCAGCCTCCCACCACCCGACTATGATAAAATGGTTCAATAGACGAGTGAGGAGATGATGTTGATCATCATCCCACTGGGTCATAAGAGTACCTAATATGGTACCGAACTTCCCAAGCATTCCCATCAGCCCCACCACATGACATGAGTTGTCTGTGTCTTCATTTTTTCCCCCCCATTTCCCCCCTAATTTATTCGTATTCAATTCCCACCCACCAGGTATTGCCTATCACATGACGCCCCTCCGTGACAACCTCATTCGAATGGGCCCATGATTGGCTGGGGATCGCTGTGAGTGACAGGGATGTGAGCATATGTATTAAACCGGATCTCCAGGTTAACAGTCGCGCACCTTGTCGACGTGCCACTCGGGTCTTCCTGTTTCGCAATTGTCAATAGTAGTCATGTTGTTTTCCCACTCTGTGGTTCTATTGCTGCAAGTTGTTGCCTTTTTTCCCCTTTCATGTTACATTTTTTTATTGCTTCCCACCACCAATAAAAAAAACTTTTTAAAGACGTTTCAAAATGATTTTACAAACAGTAAAAATTAGCTCACCTTCAATCGCGTAATGGATTTTATCATTGACGCCCATGTCTGGATCTCTGCTGTGAACCTTGAACACGGAAGTACCCTGAATAGAAAAGAGGGCAAAAAATGTCAAAAGGGAACATCACATTTCCAGCATGACAGAAAAGGGTTTCAAGCCATATATGTGTTTATAAAATTTTTATTAAAAAAAAATGATAAACAAGGTTCTATTGTTACTATAGAAATAATAACTGCTGATACATATACAGTTCAACCTTGGTCCAACAGACACCAATGCAATGGATATCGGATCCAACGGACAAAATCCGCCCATCTGGTCAAAATTCCGTTCGGTCCCTTCATTCGGACTTTGTTAGATAGGTGTCATGAGCGCGCCAGTGTTTACAAGCCTGAGCTGTGATCTGTGCTGTGTTTTCGCTGCATATTTAGCCTTCTTTTGGCTCTTTTATTTGTGTACATTGCATTTATTTTGCCTGTCAACATGCCTCCTAAAGCTAATCCAATTGAAAAAAGAAAGCATGTACATCTAAGTATCAAACTGAAATTACAGCTTATAAAGAGGAGAAGCCGATAAGCTTGCCCACCACATAGGAATAAACTGTAAAGGCTTCCATAGGTTGGTTGTGGCGGTTTAGAAATCGTCACGGTATATATAATAAGGTGGAGCACAGCGAAATGCTAGCGTAGTGCTAACGACGGTGCTGTTGAGCTTTCCGGGCACCAGTTAAATGAATGGATTATGTATTACAATATGTATTACATGTGTTTACTGTACAGGTACAATATAAATTTATTATTTGGGTGTTAAATGTACAGTACTACTGTGCTTTTACAGAACTTTGAGGTGATTTTGCTTGTATACAGTATGTAGTATATCCTCCCCCGAAAAAAAACCACTTCACTCTAACGGATTATTCACTCTATTGGACACCGAATCCTCCTTTTAGTCTGTTGGACCGAGATTCAGTTGTATATGGAAATTTCACAGGTACTCACTGAAAAACACAACAATGCACAATACATTTCAGAACCTTTGAAGAAAATGGAAGAAGGTAGCGGTACGTACAGTAGCCGAATGCTCCTTCACACGCGCTGAGCCTGGGAGATTCAAGAACTCAGGGTCCTGGTCTGGTACATCAATGATTGTTATGAAGGCAGTAGTGCTGGCCGACTGAACGTGGTTGGGATTGCCTAGATATGGTCCACCACCATCCTGAGGTCATAAACATATCGACACTTGAGATGATTTAACGCGATGGTGACATGCTCACTTCAGAGCAAGATTTATATTCTAACAAACTGGCTATTTATTATCCGTCTTGTCAAAACCAGATTTGGTACCAAAACCCTAATTCTCAGAATGCCTACAAACCTGGCTGTGGCATCCCACAATTCCCATCACATACTGTCAATCACCTGACTTCTGATCATGCACACCTGTTTACAATCCCACCAGCACCATTCAGACACTTGAGGAGCCTGACCTTCACTTCAAATAGCTGGCTTTGTTTGGCGAAGGCGGGGTACAGCCTTAACAGCTTGTCAGTCCACTGCAGGGTCAACACACATGTACCCATGAGCAATTTGGAAGAGCTAATTAGCCTGAGGCTAATGAGTCTAATGAGGCTAATGAGCCTGAGTCTTTTGACTGTGGGAGGAAACCGGAGAACCGATTACCCAGAGGAAACCAATGCAAGCACTGGAAGAACATGCAAACTGCACACAGAAACACCCTTGCCAATCCCAAGACCCAAGATTGCTGTAATGTGTATGTGCTGACCAGTACCCCTTTGTTCTGCCTGATAAACAAATTGCTTGCTATCAAGCTTTGTGCAGGAGAAAACAAAAGACAAAGCAAGTGAATTCATTCACTCATTTTCTGAACCGCTTAATCCTAATTAGGGCCACTGGCGCCCATCTCAGCTGACTCTGGGCAAGGGCGGGGTACACCCTGCCAGGCCATCACAGGGCCAACACTCAACACACACCTAAGGGAGATGTGGAACAGCCAATTCACCTACTGTGCATGTTTTTGGACAGTGGGAGGAAACCGGAGTACCCAGAGGAAACCCACACAAGCACGGGGAGAACATGCAAACTCCACACAGAAACACCCAGGCTGGGAATCGAACCCACGCTACACCACCGTGCCGCCCATGTTAATATCATGTTATGGTGAAAATATGTCAGTGTAAATAAACCACAATGTCAAGACTACAAAGATTTTTATTGTGACTGATAACGTCAATAACAAATCCCAGCTCGATGGTTTTAATGCAATAAATAAAACAAAAATAAATATACTATTAAATAAAGTACAAAACAGTTGGCCAAATCTTTCTTTGAAAGTGTGAACATGCCAATGTGTGAGGTTTGGATGTTTTTTTGCCTGCAGTGATTTTTTTCTTCACAACATTGATATATGAGTCAAATCAAGTCGGATCACTATCAAACATTACGGATAATTCACAAAAGGAAAAAAAAAATTGCAATAATGTTTCCTTTCTGTGTGAGTATCCAGAGATCACGCTTGTAGTAGAAACAACAACAAACCTAACCGTTATCCATCAATAAACTCAATAAATCTGTATCCAATTTTTATATTTATTAGGAATTATGAGAGCAATGTAGTTCGGCACTACAAAGCCTTATAATATTAATCTCATATTTCCATCACTATCCTGTGAGTAAAGGAAGGCAAACAAGCTTTGAGGACTCTTTTACAATGTAGTCGATGCACATTAAAGCGTTTCATTCTGTAATGGTTGGTTCCATGGAAAAAAAAAAGGTAAGAAAAGAAAAAAAAAGGAAAACTGGAAAATCTGCATTATAATTATGATGCAAAGTAAAAATGAATGTGCCAAAAAGTACAGAATACAAAAATACAACTTGTTCTTTCATTCAGATATATTACAATTTTCGACTACTGCTGGTGGAGTTCTTGCAGTTTGGCCAACACATCCATCCTACACACACACACACACACACACACACACACACACACACACACACAGGAACGATTCAATCTGACATGATGCTGCGGTTAAATTACAGCCGAGGACAGTTTACTGAATGTCAGATCAATATAACCGTAAGGTGAAATCTGGGACAAAGAAAAGCGCCGCGTTTAAGCTGAATCAAATCAACCACTCGACTGGTTTGTATTTAAGTGCGATTTTTTGCTTGTGTTCAGTGAATTTTACAAGTGACCTTTAACCTCGCCATTTCTCTGAAAGCATAGAAATGCAAAGCAACTTTAAACATTTCAAACGTGCTTACAACCATCAAAACCAATGGCCAGCCCACACTACAACACGACCCTTTCGGTCCTACGTTGCGTTTCATACCCCACCCCTTTTTTAAAAAAAAAAAAAAAACTGCCCTGCAATCATCACCTTCAACCTGACCGAATACCATCAGATTCACTGAACTCCATCCTTATCAGCATGCGAAAGGTCATGTGTTCAAGAGAAAGGCACGGTTCACAGGACAAAGTACTGCTGATTTGACTCGTAGCTTCTTGCTAAGCATTGCTGCTCTCTAAAAATAAAATATGTGTTGTAAAAATAAACTTCCACTATAAACATTTTCAATGATACATCATTTCTCTATGTTGTTGTTGTTGTTGTTGTTGTTGTTGTTGTTTTATAACTTTATCTTCCCTCTCCAATTTCGAGATATATATCAAATTTGCCACAAGGCTCCATTGCCATGAGAGTTCATCATGTTAAGATGGAGGGTGGTAAAGCGCGGGTTGGAGGGCCGTCCCTGCAGCCCAAGCCCAGGGAAGCGTACAGGTCTGAGCTTTCTTCGTCAGCTAGAGAGGTTTAAATGTCCCTGTAGTGAGCTCTGTACACTCAGTGAGTGTCTCACACAGCAAACACACTCAGCGTACTGGTCTGGTCCTTAAGTCCTAAGATGCTGTAGGCGATTCTTTTTAGGTGTCCTGGCAGGCGGACGCCGATGTTCCGTATGTCCCTGTGAAAGAGAAAATCAAGAAGGTAGAAGAAAATAAAAGGTCAGTGAGGTTTAGCAGATTTCATGGCATTCAGCTTAAAATCTACTATTAACAACTTATCGATATGTGGAATTACAGTCATAACTCACTATATCGCGATTAAAATATTCATTGAAAAATAAAAATAAGAAAAAGTATAGAAAACGTTCGGCGAAATGCCATGAGGGGTCGCTACAGACTCGGATTCGGATCCCAGCCTCTTCTTCTGCTGGGAAATTCGTCTCGACCAATTGGCTTACGAGATCTCAAAGAGCCGTGACGCAAACCGAGTCGGTAGTGACCTTGCGGCCTTTCCCTTAACCTTTTCACTATTAAAAAGAGGGGAAAGGTTAAGGGAAAGGCAGCAAGGTC
>JAQNCB010000005.1:3482339-3492424 GCA_030068295.1 Euristhmus nudiceps | reverse complement strand
CAGCTTATCAACAAGTCATTTTTCATCATGAATAAAGAATATCAAACTATTTATCCATTTATTGTTCTCTGTAATGCTGTGAAACAAGTTACTTCATGGTTATTGCTCAGATTGTGACAGTCACAACCTGGCACTGGAGACTCCTTCCATAAATGGTGGAGAATTTAAATAAACACCAAATGACCAATCAGAACTAAGAGTTCATCAGCACTGAGGGATAACATTCAGATGAAAAAGAGTTGGACCTGGCGAGGGTGGATTCCTGGACATCGAGAGGGGACCGTTTGTTCCTTTTCCTCGTTCTCATGGGGTTTTAGTGTCCAAACAAACCGAAACAGGAAATGGATGTTTAGATGAAATGGTTCAATCAAGGCTTTGAACCACTCCCCCGCCAGACATTAATTTAATTTGAAGGTGATATGAGAGCACTTGGTGATGAGAGATCTTGGATCGGGCAGGGCAGCTTGAATGCTTGTGGATGGATTGAATTGAAACACTATTTCTGGTTCTTCAGGTTGCCTGGGCACAGCAGGAGCGCTGATCTACGGCCTCCGAGCCTTCAAACAGGGCAAGACGCGGCAGTCGCAGTTGCTCATGCGCACTCGTATCTTCGCCCAAGGATTCACCGTCGTGGCCATTATAGTGGGCGTCGCTGCAGCGGCACTAAAACCCAGACAGTGAATCGAAGGTTCAGAGTCCAAATCTGGTCACGCTTTATTCTCACGACCCATGTGAGTGACTGAAACAGACTGATGGAAATGCTTTTTGGTTGTGTTTTGATTTATCATAATATCTACAGTTCGATTTAAGATTGTAACCAACAAAGGAAAGTAAAAAGGAGTTTAATATGTTTTTGTTTAATGCAAAGTTAGTTTTTTTGAGTTTTGCCCTGGAGATGAGATCCCCAACTTATCCGCCGTTCACACTAGTGGGCGAGAAAGAACTAATGATTTCACCCACATGCTTCATTTTGAATTGAGACCCCCCCCCCCGGAGTTCCGGAGAACACTTCGTCGCACAAAACGAACCCATGGTGTGTTTATCTTCTCATCCAAACATTTTTCACTGGAATTCAAGAAATGAGACCGAGCGAGTGGGCTTACACGCGTTAGTGTGAACATAAGTTTCTGAGGTATAAAATGTATTGAATTTTTCTTGCACAAAAAGGTCACAGTGTAATTTTTTTCACAATGTGAGTTGAAAAAGTGGAATAAACAAATCTCAGCCATGAAAACCTGTTTTGTTTCCGTTTATTGAGTTGTGAATTTCAGAATTGATCCGAGTTGGAAAACATTTCAGAAAGCATTCCGTTACAATTCACTTCCACCTCCACCGCGTCCTGGCGCTTGCCAAAAATGTCTCGAACACAAACTGAAACCTGAGATGATCTTCCAGACATACAAAAAAAATAATAAAAAATCTGACGATGCTTTCCAACATCCAATAACCGAATTGGAGTGGTGTCTGGAAAACCGTCCCCACGTATTTTTGACAGATTTCGTTTTACCTACGCATGAACAACATACAGTCTTTGGCAGCTGTCACAAATAGTCGCACAGCCCAACAGAACCGGTCCGCTGAAAGGCAAGTAACAGTTTTACAACCCGTCTTGGACAAAAGGCCTCGGAGCTCAAAGACGGTGGGGGAAATGAGGGTAAATATAAATATCAAACACTTAAACACACACTCAACCGATTTCCATCGAAACCGCGATGGGATGAAATACGGATTAAGGCAAAGCCTGCTACAGCTCAAATCTGGCCATCAACACACGCCAGGCTGAGTGAGATCAACAAGAGCACTGACCGAGAACCCACTGCACAAAGAACCGACCAACGGGACTCTGAAATGTTGTGAATGAAACGGGATGGAAGTTCTAACGCCCCGAGCCTGATGGAGACGTGGAAACAAATCGAGCGTCATAAACTGAAGCGAGCAAAACATGCGTCGTGTCACATGATGATCGGCAGCACCAACATGCCGTGGTTTCCTCCGAACGGAAATCGAACCTACCCTCGCTCTTGTACCCTTGTTGTCGGAAGAGTGACGCGGATCGTCCGGGTCGGACCCCTCCGCTAATCGAGTTAGCACAAAATCATTCGCGGTGCTCTCCCAATAACGGCATGCTGCTGCTTCAGCCAATGAAAGCATGGGTTCCCAAACCGGTCCTGGGTGACCGGGCCTCTCCTAGGTCACGTTCTTGATGTCTGTTAATTTCTCCGAAGGGTGAATATGAAATTTGAACCTCATGCTGGATGATGATGTTTTCATTTCACATTTAATTAAAAGTCTGGATTTAAATCAGTTGGTTTAATGTGTCGAGAAAAACCTTCTCATCATCTGAGCCTGATATTAACGTATTCAGGGAAGAAAACGACATTTAGACATTTTAAACACCCCCCCCCCCCGGACATAATTAAAGTAGAGATTTTTGGATTAGGGGGGCAAAAAATTATCATCATCAAACTACTGTTTCTGATTTGCTCAGGAGAGAGGGGAAAAAAAAGTTCAGAGTCATTTGGGAGTCGACTCTTTTGAATCAAATGATCTGATTTGGGTGAAAAGAAAATCCAAAACAAACACCCGTCCACAGCGTTCTATCTGGAGGCGGTCGTTACCACTTATTGTTGCTGGCTCTGTCTCGGTCAATGTGCATGCCATGCAGTGCATTATGGGTGCTCGTGGACCTGATTGGACGTCATGGTGCGGCGTTGGAACGGAACGTTTCACAAATAAAACGGCAACGTTTGAGCGACTGAGACGATCGATCATATCGACGCCGTCATGTTGGGGAAAGTGTGTGAAAGCCGGGACGTCTGGAGGGCCCGGGGGACCGATTTGGGAAGCACAGAGTAATAACAATAATAAATAATAATAACGAATATAACAAATGAGACGAACTTACAGCATAACAATAATAATCTGCCTTCTGTTTCTTTTACTCAACACTGAACCGTCCAAGTGCTTGTACTGATTTCGCTAATTAATTCGTTAGCTTCCCTTAAAACTGTGATATGTAACGTGATTCTCGAATACAAAACCAGGCAAAAACAAACAAACATTCAAACAAAACAGCAAAAAAAAAAAAAAAAAAAAAACAAACCCCAGCCATTGGATACAGAACACGGAACAGGAAAAACCATCTCAGTCCCGAGAGCGAAAGAACAACCCAGATATTTAGTGCGTGCGAAAATAAAGTGCGAGAAGAGACACGGCGATGGAGAGAAGGCGAGGGACGTGAGGCGGAGTCGGACGAGGCGCTCAGCGAGCCAGCGGGGCCTGTTTCAGCGAGATGAGGACCGAGCGCATCCGGGACACGTCCTTCGTCTGCCGGCTCGTCTTAGGGTTGAAGTCGCAAAGCCGCGCCACCTTCTCCCACTCGGTGCCGGGGCTGTCGTCGTCACATTCCTTCAGGAAGGCGTCTTCTGACGCTCTGCACGCACACACACACACACGCACACACAATAACCATCAGGATGGACATCGGACCACTTCGACATCAACACGGGACGCATGCCATGCGATTCATCACCACGGAGGATTTATCGCTAATAAAATAACAGACGATGCATTTTTCAATTCGTTTACGACAATCAACTGTAGAGATGCAGACATGCAGATCAGCACAGAGAACATCACAACCACGTCATGTATTCAGGAAGAAGACCTCACACTCGGCCTGGCACGCACCAACGCCGTGACGGGACATCGTTATCTTCAAATCAACCTGCCGATATCAACGGGACAATCATCCACGCATTTAAAGAGGGACTACTCAGTGATATCCACCGACACTGAGCGGGATAATCGTTTTAGTATACAGGGATCCCTCACCCGACGCGAACGCCGAATTTCCGCGAAGTCGGATCGACCCCCTGACTGACGTATACGTACATGTATATGTGTATATAATATCAATAAATACATATTCAACACTATAAATGCTTATAATAACAATTACACATTCAAAAACAACAATGTAAATAAAATATAAATAATATAAAATACACATGTATGTACAATTATACGTATGTATTTTATATTATTTATTTTATAATTTTACATCAATTATTATTTACATTTTATGCGTTGTTTTTGAATGTTTAATTGTTATTATAAACATTTATAGCGTTGAATATGTATTCTGTATACTTCGCGGAAATTCTGTGTTCGCAGGGGTCTCGACCCCATGAACCACCAAGAGTGAGGGATCCCTGTATGTATGTATATATATATGTAAGTACTTAAAAAAAACATGGCAGTGCATGATGACGGTCATGCGCACTCTATGAAAGCATCATTTGGCTGCAAAGTTAAAAAAAAAAAAAAAAAAAGTGTCAGTCATGTTCTGTAACTTTCACATTTTTTCGGAACGCCATTCTGTCGTATTTCTCGCATTTCAAAATCGGTCACCGCACCAAACTGTCAGCTTTTTGGTCTGCTGTTCAGTTTCGAGCGTTATCCAGAGTACGCGAGGTGGATACCCGTCGATTACTGAATGAGGTGAAGAACGATATGGAGAATTATTCGGTCTCGGCCGTGTTACCCTCCAAAGTTGCTCTGGGACTGAATAATTCTCCATTTCATACAAATGCACAATTCTCCAATTATTTTCTTATCCATTCGACGTACTTTCAAACCAGACAGTCAGGTGTGCCAGTCGTGCAATAATCCTTCGATGTATCCGATGGCAACGACGCAAGACCGATAATTATTTCATGTTTTCCACCAATCAGAAATGGAAACGTCTGTTACTCAGAGACGGACCACCGATCTGACGCCAGCGTTTCCGTCGGCCTCGATCTCTATTAAACACATTTCGATCTGCCTTTCAGATCGCTCCGATCTCCCAGCTGGTGTCTGCTGCCATGCGACTGTATCGTGTGTACAACCTTCTCACGATGGCACAGACGAATACCGTCTGTCGCGTCCAAACATTTTTATTAAAGGGCAAGAAAAACCGTTTATTTCAAAATCCGTTGTGCTGTAGACACCAAGTCCAACCGTGAGTCACGATGAGGCGCAACAGATTGAATTCGGAGAGCATTTGTTGAAGGAGGGGCCGAGTGATGAGGTCATTTCTCTGATTTGTCCTTGGCGGAAAAGTGAGACAAGAATGTGACGGGAGACGTACACAAAGCCAATCACATCAGAGTTGGGCTGTTTGTAGAAAGCCTTATCAGCGATCCTATTGCGCAAGCAGGCATAAGGAAGAAACACACACACACACACACACACACAGGGAGGAGAGAGAGAGTCATTTCACACTGCTTCCACACACACATATGCAGTAGAGAGAGAGAGAGAGACAGACAGAGGTTAGACTGAGAAATAATGGAAGATCTTTGAGTTTCGTCCATAAAACCGCATTGAAATCATTAAAAGCTGAAAGGTGTCAGAAACACAGAACATCGCGCCGTGCTCGCTAAGCATCTGCGACTCGGAGAAAGCGGGAAGGTCCGAGATCAAATGTTGAGAAAAAGAAGGATACACATGATGTTCATTCATTCATTCATTCATTTTCTGACCCGTTTCATCCTAATTCGGGTCTCGAGGAGGCTGGTGCCCATCTCAGCCGACTCTGGGTGAGGGCATGGTACACCCTGGACAGCTTGCCAGGCCATCGCAGGGCGACACTCACACAACTATTCACACTCACACCTAAGGGAGATTTGGAACAGCCAATCAGCATACTGTGCATGTTTTTCGACAGTGGGGGGAAACCGGAGTACCCGGAGGAAACCCACGCAAGCACGGGGAGAACATGCGAACTCCACACAGAAACACCCAAGTTGGGCTAGGCTACACCACCGTGCCGCCGGCATATGATGTTAGAAAAAAAAAAAAAGATGGGGATGCTTGCTATCATGGCAATCCTGCATGGGGTCATGGATACTTGCGTTCAGGAGTAAACAAACGGTTTCAGAAAGACACTGTGGTCGATTCCATTTTATTTCCATGAGAAAACACTGTCGCTTATGAATATTTTAGATGCCTGGTGAGTGAACAAGGTCCCTTTAAAGTCATGTCCTTGACCCAATTCTGTTTCTACGCATGGAAACTGATTCTCATGTTTATTCAGGGAGATTTGTGTCTCTATCCCAGTCCGGGAGCCAGATGTTGGAGTTTCTCTGACACCTGGCACATGGAACCCTATCATAAGTCGGGACTTTTGTCCGGCAGCACGGCTTGTCGTCGAGCGACAGGTCGCTTTTGTTGAGCCCTCATTGTGACCGATGAGGCTTTTCAGGAGCATGCACACAAACCCGTCGCAGGCTCTTACAGACCGGCCTGCAACGACGTGCCGCAGCAGAAACCGCCTGAACCGGCTGTTTCACAAATTAATGGAAATCATTCGATTCTTTCAGCGGCCACACGTTTACCAGAAGCACTGAATACTACACAGTCGGCGGACTGCACACAAGGTAGCAGGTTCCTGACGAGCTAGCGGCGGTTCTAAACGACTGTAAAACAGGCTTTGAGTAAAAATATTCCTTCAGCAGCCACGCCGTGCTGACAGGCGGTACCTGTTGTTGACTTTATTCTTCTCGAGTTGCTCCTGCTGGTGAGCGTGCCAGTCCTCCAGCTCCTTCTTCGCCTTCGCCTTCCATTCGGCTTCTGCCACTTTCGAGGCTGAATCTACAGAGCGAGAGGAAAGTGAACGACGCGTACGAAGGTGGATCGGTTCCACGAAATACATCGATAATCCCCTCTGCTTCGTGTTGCACGACTCGGAATACGGACAAACGAGGGTCACGCCACGAGGTCATACCTAACTGTTCCAGCCGTTCCTTCTGCTCCTCTCTCCACTTGCGTAAACTTTCAGGCTCCTGTCGCTGTACGTCAGCCTGGGCGATGGCCGCGTAACCGTCGGATGCATCGTTGGTCTCCTGAAGGGATAGAGATAATTCTTAAAATATCCAAACTACGCACGAAAAGATGTTTACAGCGCCTCTGCACGACATCGTACGATCAGTCGTGTTATCGATTTCCGATCGTATAACGAACCCTCTGTAGCTACCTGACACAAAACGATGTCCAGCGACAACTGATTTCAGATGTGCCGCAAACAACCGTTAACTTTGTGGTCGACTTAACAGCAAACATCTGAAACAAGGGTCCACCAGGATCACTGCTCACAAGGTAGAAGTAAATTGTCATGTTGTCATGTGATCAGTACAATATTGTTATAATGCACAAGTTTGTCTGTCAGAATGACGTGAAAACATATCGTTGTAACGTCAAACTTTTTACGTTGTCATGTGATAAGTATTTTATTGCAATAACGTGATAAAGTTTGTGTGTCAAGATAAGGTTACACCATGTTATAGCGTGAACATTTGTGTTTTATAGTCTGTATGTTAGAATGACATGAAAACGTATAACCAGAAAATTTTCACATACAAGATATATACATATAACCGATAAATTTTTGTTGTCACGTGAGAAGTATTACATTGCTATTACTTTGTAATAAGCTTGTATGTCAGAATAACGTGAAAATATTGTGTCATGACCTTGAAATTTTCACGTTATCACGTGATAGGTATTATATTTCTCTAACACTAAGTTTGCGTCAGAATAACGTGAAAACACATTACAACCACAAAATTTTATTGTCACATGATACGTATTATATTGCTACACCGTGATGAGTTTGTCAGAATAACGTGAAAACGTTTTGTTATAACCTATAACATAATAAGTTTGTATGTCGGAATAACGTGAAAATACACTGTCATAATCGGTGTGTATTATATTGCAATAACACAAGACGTTTGTATGTCAGAATCAGGTAAAACCATGTTATAGCGTGAACAATTTTGCTTGATCGTTTGTATTTCAGAATAACGTTAAAACGTATAAACAGAAAATTTTCAGGATGGCACATGCTAACTGTTATAATGGTTATAATGCTACACCGTGATGAGTTTGTCAGAATAACTTGAAAATGTAGTCATAACCTGAACGTTTTCACGCTATAACGTGATATTACATTTCTATCATGTGATAAGTTTGTATTTCAGAATAACGTGAAAACATAGATCCAATAAATTTTTGTTGTCACGTGAGAAGTATTACATTTCTATTACATTGTAATAAGTTTGTATATCGGAATAACGTGAAAATATACTGTCATAACCTTGAAATCCTCACGTTATCATGTGATAAGTATTATATTGCTATAACACTATAAAGTTTATGCGACAGAATAACGTGAAAATATATTATAACCAGAAAATTTCAACATTATCACGTGATTAATATTATATTGCTACACCGTGATGAGTTTGTCGAAATTACGTTAAAATGTACGGTAGTGTTATCTGGAAAATTTTCATGCTATAACGTGAGAAGTATGATAATGCGAAAATGAGAAGTTTGTATGTCAGAATAACGTGACGGTATACTGTTATAACATGAAAGTTTTGACACTATACCAAATTTTTTGTGTGATAATGTGACCCTTTGCGTAAACTGGTGTGGTGGCAATACGCTGCTGTGGTAAACTTTTCGAGTGAGAAATGAACAAATAATGTCATCTATGTAAGATCAATTAAGCCCAAAGTTTACATTATGTTAAATGAATGTCTGTGTTGATTTTGTCGGAAAATGAACGATGGATTCCTCACCTGAAACAGATCTCCATTCATGGTCGCTCCGCCGAAATCATCTGCTTGAGGGAAAAAACAAAGTGACAGATCAGCGTCCGCCTCACGACTCTGGTTCAGCGAGTGTCAGGGGAATCTCGAAAATCCTGTTGGGGCGGTAATCACGTGCACTCAGCATGGGATGGCTCACAGGAGCTGGTGTTGAAAAATCTTCTCTTATGTAACATAACTACTATATCGGAAGAAACTACCAGAAACGTTCGTATCGGGAGTGGGAAGGATTCGGAATCGCATTTCTGTGGTAGACGTGGACTTTCAGGACCTGGTCATGTCCATGTCATGTTTTATGGAAGACCAATATAGTTATTTTTATCACAGCAAAGGAAATCAGGAAATGTGATTCAAACTTAGACTTAAAAACAAACAAACAAAGTGTTATAATGTAAAGAAGGTTCATGAAATGGATGTGTGGAACTTATATTTCAGTAAAAAGCCTGATTTGAACGGGATTTCCCGTTTTAACAGGGGCTCCTCTGTGATTCTGTTCCCACCACATGATCCAGTTACAATCACTTCCTGTTTATATCCCCCGCCAAACTCAGCACTCGCCTCATGCACATGTGATTTTCTACCCAGGTGTCCCCTCGCAGATTTTTTGGAACGTGCTGCTCTTGAGGCTTGAGTAGCCCCGCCCACACAGATATTAACCACGTCCTGAAATGAAAACCGCATGCTTTACAACAGGCACCCAACCGCACACTCGGCTTCCGAGGTAAAACCTCAACAACATACTCCTTGGGAAATGCTTCTCGTTTTCAAAAGTAAAAAGAGATTTAAATATCATGACAAACAGCCAGAGTTGAACCCTTTCAATTCCTAATGTGTATAACCGCCATATATCCAGCAGATGAGTGCTACACGGGAACACTGTGATCTGATTGGTCCCTTATGGACATTATACACTTCCCAAACATGCGATAATGCTTGAATCAAAATGGTAGACAAAAACTCACAATAGCGCTGGAAAATCTTCGAAATTCAACAAAACCCTTAAAAATCAAGACGAATAACGCTGAGCATTTTTAGAGTTGAAAAAAAAAATTGTCGTCTTTTTCAGATTTTTTAACTTGGAAAGTTTTTCCAGATACCTCAAAGTTCTATCTCAGGGACGCGTCGGCCACAATCACCTCGCTTTCGGGAAATAATTCTTACATGGTGCATGTGACGAATCGTTTTTAGCGCTGAACTGCACGATGATGGTGGGGGAAAAAAAATAAATCACTTTTTTTTTTACACGCTCGACGTAAACGAATCGGAAAACGTTTTGGGGGGAAACTTGGTGATCGGCGCCATCTGCCAATCAATGGTATTGTTCAGCTCTGATTGGTTATCGCTTGGTTGGATTTTTGCGCTCGCCCGCTTTGAGAAAATTTCCCTGGCGATCACTGACTTCGCGCAATCGCTTGTCGCTCC
>JAQNCB010000005.1:3349353-3359564 GCA_030068295.1 Euristhmus nudiceps | reverse complement strand
AGGGAGAGAGAGAGACAGAGACAGAGAGGGAGAGAGACAGAGAGGGAGAGAGACAGAGAGGGAGAGAGACAGAGAGGGAGAGGGAGAGAGAGAGCGAGAGAGAGAGAGAGAGAGAGAGAGAGACAGAGAGCGAGAGAGAAAGCAAGAGAGAGAGAGTGTTTTATATGTGTGTGTGTGTGTGTGTGTGTGTGTGTGTGTGTGTGTGTGTGTCTTTTATGTTTCTTCGTGTGCATGTGTTTTATCTGTTTCTTTGTGTGTGTGTGTGTGTGTGTGCATGTGTGATGGGGTTTTATACGTGTGTGTGTGTGTGTACCTGCATATATATATATATATGTATGTATATGTGTGTGTGTGTGTGTGTGTGTATGTGTTTCGTGGCTTTATATCTTGGAAGGGATTCATGTCCCCACAAGGTCAAAACATTGAGATATGCTCTCCATGTGGGGACGTTTGGCTGATCCAGATTTCTTTGAAATGTATGTATATTTATATCGAGTTACTGGGAGAAGGGTGAGAGTAGACATTCGTTAATACAATATAGTAGAAGGCAGAAGCTCATCAGAAGGACAGTAAAACCGCGTGCGTGTGTGTGTGTGTGTGTGTGTGCGTGTGTGTGTGTGTGTGTGCGCGCACTACTTCTCATTGGTGATACGGTGAAAACGGTACTGAATACGGTACTGAATAATGCGCATAAACACAGCTTTGTTTGTTTTGATTTAATAACACTGAAATTGACAAAGGAAATGATTTCGTCGGAACCTTCCAACACTCTCCAACACATAGCAACATCAACAACATCATCAACAACAACAACAACAACAATGTCAACGACAACAGCAGCAGCATCTACTCCACAATTAAGAAAGCTGCCAGTTGCAGATGTGAACGCCAGCAACGGTCTAATTAACCCGCATTCTACTTGTTAATCACGTCCCTAATCGCCAAGTCAAAATAAATATCATCAGCGCAATCAGTCTGCCGTCAGATTTGTGCTTTTTCCTGCTAGCCGAGAGCTCAGGAGTCTGAAGGGCCATTTACATGTGAAGCGGCGCTTTCAGTCGTCTGGGTTTCGCTGAAACAGAATCCGATGATGTCGAATGCAGCGCATTCATGGGATGGCGGTCGAAATGTGTATCATGTTTGTTAAAAACTAAAAACATGACGGAAGTGTTTGATAATATTTAAAGTCTGGTGCCTCGCAAGTTAGCTACTTCATTACATTCATTAAAAAAGCACAGGCGGAACAGCTGTCAGCACGTCCGCCTCACAGCAGGAAGGTCCAGGGTTCGAGTTCCGGGCTCGGGGAGGGCATTTGTGCGCGGTGTGGGTTTCCTCCGGGCAATCCGGTTTCCTCCTATTGTATAAAGACTTGCACAGGAAGCTAACCGGCTGCACCAGGTTTCCCGAGGTGTGAATGAGTCTTCAAGTAGTTGTGTGCGTGTTGCCCTGTGATGGTCTGACAAGCTAAACTGGGTGTAAATCACCTTTGTCCAGAGTTGGCTGAGAAAGGCTCCAGCCTCTCTGTGACCCGACTAGGATAAAGCAGTTTGTCGAGCTCAGAAATTTATTCATTCATCCTAGGTGCCCATGTCAGCCAACTCTGCACGCAGGTACACCCTGAACAACTTGCCAGACCATTGCAGGGTCAACACACTCCGCCATTCACACTTATACACACATATTAGCGGTTTCAAATTGCCCCAAAGAGTTCCATTCCCAGCCTGGGTGTTTCTGTGTGGAGTTTGCATGTTCTCCCCGTGCTTGTGTGGGTTTCCTCGGGGTACTCCGGTTTCCTCCCACAGTCCAAAAACATGCACAGTAGGCTGATCCACATCTTAGGTGTGTGTGTGTGTGTGTGTGTGAATGGTTGTGTGAGTGTCGGCCCTGCGATGGCCTGGCAAGTTGTCCAGGGTGTACTCTACCCTCGCCCAGAGTCGGTTGAGATGGGCACCAGCCTCCCTGCGACCCTAATTAGGATTAAGCGGTTCAAAAAATGAATGGATGAATGAATCAGACTAATGTGCATGTTTTTTGGACTGTAGGAGGAAACCGGAGTGCCCAGAGGAAACCCACACAAACACGGTGAAAACGTACACACTGCACACAGAACCGCCCCGAGCGCAGGAGTCGAACCCGGGACCTTCTTGCTTCTTCCCATGGGAGCAAATGAACGAATGTTTCAGCATCAGCTTTGTAATCGGAGTGGAGCAGGAGTTGTAGGTCGTAACGTGTTGTCAAAGAAAGGTGAAAGGTTGCCATGAGAACCGTGCGCTGCTCCATGCGAGTGCGCCTTTCGCAGCCGACACTCCTGCACCCGATCTCTCCCTCTCTATCTCTCAGAGGGTGCATTCATAGGACAGGCGGAATATGATTAACAAACACGTGCAGGTTCTGGGGAAGGATAAATAAAACGTGTGAACCTATACATCCTGCAGGAAGTGTGTCTCTCGCACGCGGCCTCCACGGGAACCTGAGCCGCAACTGGATCTCTACCTGCAGCGGCATGTGTGAGAGAGAGATAGCGAGCGAGAGAGTGATGACGAAGGCGTAAACAGAGAGAGGGGAAACTACAGGTGCTGGGGAAGGATAAGCTGAAATAAAACCCGGCACCCTCCTGCGAGCCTGCACACGCAGCAACCAACCAGGTTTCAAGCTGATTTCAGTGTGTGTGTGTGTGTGTGTGTGTGTGTGTGTCACGTACTGTACATAAAAGCATCATCACTGTTGAAGGCGCTTCGAAAAAATCTCGGTGGAATTAGCATTGGTAATGCTAACAGTTAAAAAAAAAAGAAAGAAAGAAAAAAAGCCAGGCACGGGGTCACTTCCTGTTCCTTTCTGAATCAGGATGCACCTTAGTGTTTAATAATCATACTCCTAGCGCTAAGCACGCAGCAGACACCTTTGTCCTTCCCCCTCTTCCTCACTCTCTTTGTTCGAGAACAAGAGCTCCTTGAGCTTATCGGCGCATCAGCAGCCCGAGTTTTTATCAGAGCCAGCAGGTGTCACGTGGAGCCCGATCCCCGAGGCTAACTATAGACTCCGTCATCGATTTTTTTTTTTCGGCGCACTCGCCGATAACTGAAAGGACGTCCATCAAGCCCTAATTGACAGCGCTAATCAGGTTTTAGAACCGGATAGATCGGACTGAATTCTGCAGAACTGGTCTTCTGCTCTTGTCCTTTTTTTTGTCACAAAAAAGGCAAAATACATCATTTCTTCTCAGTAAGGAGTCGATATTAAATTCTGTCCTCTCCGAGCCCAGCCGGTTTCTCTTCCCTGCGCTAATCTCCACACAGCTCAGAAACTGCAGCATAATGGAGACCTACGTGGGCCCTGCAGTGAGACAGGTGTCTGGAGGTGGAACAGCCTGGCCGAGTGACTCACGCTACAGAGAGAGGGAGAAAGAGGGCAAAGACTTTCCCTTGAGTTCTCTTCAGTGCATGTTGCATCAGCTTACAGTTTTTAACCCCCCCCCTCAACTTCGAAACACCAGACAGGACTCCAAAACAACACCTCGGCTGCAGCACTTCAAATCCTCGGCCTATGACAAGCGCAATCGAGTCGAAAGATCATACAAAATAAACCCTTTGGAGAGCCGCTGAGACACGGGCAACGGGCAACTCGCAACAACGGCTATGGAACACCACCATGACTGTTCGTCATCATGTGCTGCGGATTTTTTGAATACCGGTACACGTCAAAAACTCAAAAAACGTCTTGCCGAGCCTACAGGAACATCATCCCTGGCGATAAATCATAGTGGAGGTACACAGCCATGGTTGATGGCGGTCAGGGCCAGTCAATGGCAAACATCATCCTGGCACATTTACATTGACGCCATTTGGCAGACGCTCTTTCCAGGGCGACTTACAAGTAACGTTTTATTATACAACTGAGCCATGGAGGGTTAAGAGCCTTGCTCAAGGGCCCAACAAGGGTAGTAGTGGGGATTGAACTCCCAACCTTCTGAGCCACCAATGCCAAGATGATGTCACTGCGATCCAACACACTTTGGAACCACGCTAACCTGCCATCAGAACCACCCTATGTGAAGCACACTTGACTCGCAGAAAAATCGTCACTGCAAGCCGGCCTGTGCAACGCCACCTTAATCATCCATCATCTTGAGTTTCAATCCAGTTTGAAAGTTTGTGACACGTTGCCGAGCCGATAGTTCAAGATCGACTTTTCATGCAACAATGTCGATCAGAAAATCCGCATTGCAAGTTGACCGCGTAACACCGACTGAAGGTATTCCAATCTAACCTGTGCAGCAACAAACCACGTGCATGTTGTGTCTCCAGAACCTGAACATGTAAATGTTATGTCTACAAAAGCCCGTAATACGATTGTTATGACTGGAACCAAACAGACCACCTGCCTTATTCCTCAGAAACTGAAAACATACTTCTTTTACAAGAGCATTCTGCCAGTTCATCACTCCTGACTGTGGTGTATTGTCTTCCTCACTCTCCTTCATTATGTCCTTTGAGAACAGATATACACCTTCCACCAAATAAAGGCCCTGGATGGGATTACAGTTTCCTCCAAGCCCTAATAGTTTTCCACTACATTCAACTGATGAAAACTTGAACAGGAAAGTAGACGATACCACACTGTCCACAGTGCACATCCTACCTCTGCTGAGCTACCACTGTAACAGGGTCTGTCTGGGCTGACAGGAGGCGAGAGATTAACTGGCCCAATTTTCCCCTCAAACAACTCCGCGCTTCACTTTCCAATGTAGTGAAAGTAGTAAAATCTTTTGAAGAAGTATATAGCTCAACTGGGAAACACTACATCGATCCTTAATAAGATATGAACTCCGTATATCTTGTACCACTGTTGAATTCTTGATTCTCATTGGTCATGGTTAAAACAGGAACAGAACACTTAATAAAATAATCCCATTCATCCATTTATTCTTTTTTTTCGGGGGTGGGGGACTGTGGTTAGCATCGTGTTTGACTCCTGGTCTTGGTGAGAATGTTTCTGTGTGGAGTCCTCCCCTGGATTGCTTAGGTTTCCCCCAGACAGTCCAACAACATGCACAGTAGGTATTACAAATTGCCCTTAGGTGTGAATGGTTGTATGTGTGCGTTGGCCCTGTGATGGTGCGGCAAGCCGTTCAGGATGTCCCTCACCTTGACCCCCATGTCGACCCTGACAAGCTCCAGACTTCCAGCCACCCTAATAGGATTCTGTGGTTGAGTTGGTTGAGGTCGAAGGTGGGGCTTCCTGCATTGTTATGGTTGGAATGAAAAAATGCGCCCACACCGTCCCTTCACGGGAAAGATGGCTCACACCTGATGTATACCTCATACCTCCCTGTCACTGACGTGTCCCATCATGCCTCACTTCTTCAGTCGTGAAACAAGAAAAAATTCTTACAGAACCCCACCTTGCAAAATCAAACAGATGCCCATCATGAAGCGAATCAATGGCTCGCTCTTCATCCCGAGAGCATGGCAATTCATATTTGACATTCTGGAAGGTTCTATAATGCCTCTACACAGAAACAGATTACTCAGAATTGACTGTCAAGCCTGATCAATGTGAATAATGGACAGAAATTTATATTTCATACATTTCTGTTTGGAACGCCTTTTGAAAAGGATTACAAAGTGTCCCCAACAAAAAGCAACGGGTCACCAGTTCTTTAAATCACACCAATCTCTCTTTTGCAGCGGCAGAATCGATACTGGTCTTCAACACTCACCGGCGGCTGCACACTAGCACATTAAAATCAAGTCTACCAGAACATTGTATAAAACTCAATAGGAAGCCCATCTACCCCTTGGGAACAGCCCAGTGAAATTCGAAAGGCAGCAGACTTAGGTTTTTGTATGGTATGTTTAAAGAAAGATCTAAAGCAGCTTTATCTTCTGGAGACAGCTTTTGGTGCATCAGATGATAGCATTTTTGAACACAGCGGTGCTCTGCAGAATTTCCCAAAGGCAAAGGAAGCATGGCCATTAGTCACGAACAAAATACACACTTGTTTACTTTCTTTACAACTGCTTCACGAAACAACAATGAGAAATGGTTTTCATGCTTTCATTTCTCAGAAAAATACTCAGCAACCAAGATCCCAGAGCAGTTTCTCTTACTCTGCTCTCAGATATGAGCTATCTCTGGGACCTCTTCTAAGACATCCTTAATCTGATTGGGAACCCTTTCAGGTAAAAAAAATACTTATTGTTTTTCCACCTTGATATTGTCATTCTCAAGTATTGCCAACACCATTCTCATCTTCGATTCGAAATGTGGACGTGTATCAATGGTACTAAGGGCACTCCATAGGTTTAAAGCTGTATTATTCATACCTTCCATCTCAAATTCCAGTTTTCTGATTACCAACTAACAGATGTATGCGAGGTGGTACAGTGTTTACTGCTGTTGCCTCACAGCTCCACAGTCCACATTAATCCCGGCCTCAGGTTACGGCCTGTCTGCAGGGTCACATTTTGTTTCTCCAGTGTCTTTTTTGGGGTTCTTCCAGGTTCACCACTTCCTCCCATCTCTCAAAACATGTCTACGGTTCGGCTGGCCACTCTAAATTTCTCCCATGTGTGAATGTTGCCCAGCACTGAGCTGGTACTCCATCTAAGGTGTCTCCTAATCGCACAACCTGATGTACCCAGACCAGAAAAAAGTGCTGAAGCCTATCTCAGCTGACTCAGGGTGATGCTGGGGTATACCTTAGACAGTTCACCAGTCCATTACAGAGCCAACATTCATTCACACTCACACCTAGGGGCAGTTTAGAACAGCCAGTAAGCCTAATGTGCATGCCTTAAATGCAAACTCCAGACAGAAATGCTCTCACCTAGCCCAGGACGCCAACTCAGGACCTTCTTGCCGTGAGGCAGCAGACGTGCTAACCACTACCCCACTGTGCGACCCTATTACTTAGATAAAAACCCTAAATGGAAGGATCCATCCGTCATCTAAGCCACTTGTCTTGCAGGATCACAAAATAATCTGGGACTGATCATTGCAGATTTTGGGCAAGATACAGGGGTACACTCTGAACAGATTTCCAATCTATCGCAAGGCTAATCCAGACGGTCAACCAATTACATAATTTAGGGTAGACCGTTGACCGAACCTACATGTTCTTGGACTACAGAAGGAAACCAGAGCACTAGACACCTCTGCAGGCATGGGTTATCTCAGAAAGCCAGAAGCTTCTTCCTGTGGGGCAACAGTACGAAACACTACACCACAATGCAGTGGATATAATCCTCGAAGACTCTTGTCCGGTATTCTATCTCTTACCATCACCGCTGACACTAAACAACGATTTTGCTCATGTCAGTTTACACCAACATCTTTGAGAAACACCTACAGTGAATTTTGCCATTTTGAAATATACTTCTGCACACTGACCTTGGCATGGACCACTAAGAAATACACTAAAGCAGGAAGATCAAAAATGCAACGTCTTGTCTAAAATATGTGTCTCACTAATAGCAGCTCTTTTCACCATCTACATCTACTACTGTGCTTCATAGTCACTATCATTATACCTTTCCTGCAAGTCAATGTTTTTTCTCTCTGCAGCACGCTGTTCAGACCTGAGAAACTTGGCAGGATCAGGGAAGTGGATAGCCAATGAGATGTTCTTTTTCTCCTTGGTAACAATCCATTAAGTTGTGTGAAAGTGGACGCATCTGCTATATGTGAAGATTGAGTTTCCAGTGAACAAAAATACTTGCCTCTGAAAGAGTTTAAACGTCACTCAACGGTGCCCTTGCCTTCAGCCTCAGCCTCACATGATGGAATAAAATGGAATAAAGTTTGATTCTGAGAACACTTTTTTTTGCAATGCAGCAACTCTGCCATCTTCATACATCACAACAGACCAAACCAAGGGATGCCTTAAAGGGAAAATTCCCAAGACGGGAAACGGAAGGAAAAAGAGATCTTGGGATGAACCACCACAAAACAATGGTTTCCCAAACTTTCTTATCACATCATGAAACCTACTACATTCCTTCAACTTCAGGGTCTTATCACCTCTCTGAGATTCCTCTTACTCGAAGAATTTAGTTGAACATGTGCCATCAAGTGGGCGGCACAATGGTGTAGTGATTGCCACTCCTGCCTCACAGCAAGAAGGTTCCTGAAAAGGGCGTTTCTGTGTGAAGTCTGCATGTTCATCCCATGCTTGTGTGGGTTTCTTCCGGGTGCGTCAATTTCTTACTACAGTCCAAAGTTGGACATGTTAGGCTAATTGACTAATATTTTCAAATACCCCAGGTGTGAATGTCACTGTAAATCGCTGTCTGTGTGTTGCTACTGTGATGGTGTGTCAATCTGTTCAGAGTGTACCCCTACTTCATCTGGAGTTGGCTGCAATGGACTCCAGCCTTCCAGTGACCCGAACAAAGGATAAAGAAGATTGGAAAATCTAACGAAATGAAGTGTGCCATTTATGCCCACACTCCGTCGCTCAGTTGCTCTGCATTGTGAATGTTAGCTGTTCATGCAAATTCAGCCCTACATATATACAACCAGGAACCCAGTCCAGTAAGATAGAGTAAGGAAGTGGCAGGAGGCTATAAAGCAATCAGTGACATCCATGTGTTTCTCACACTCAATAGGGCAAGGAGAGAAAAAGAGAGGCAGCAGGGCACCCTGATCCCAGAAAAACTTTCTCACAGATCTCACTGAGGCCGCATTCCTCCTCCATCACTTCTCGGGAAAAACTCTTCACTCACAATGACAGAGCATTATCACACACTCCCCAAGAGGCTTTCCAACCTAAAGGACAAAGTGAAAGAGCCTTTCTTTCAGACTCGCCAGGATCTTGTTTGGATTCTTGGCATCACTCTGAAAGATGGTGGCCCAACCTCAGGTTGGACTGCAATGGGGTCATGAGCTCCTTGACTCAAGAGTTATCACAGTGAAGACCTTTTCTAAGGAGACTCTTTCTATCTGATAAATATGAACCAGCGAATACCTCGGGCATTACTGGAGAACATTCGTCATGAGGAGGTAGAGATTTTTCATCCCCGAGGCTAGCAGTGGTCTTTCGTGTTAAGATGAATGATGGTGAGCTCTTCAGTTGGTGGAAATATGGCTCTTAAAATCTCTAACAGGAACGTGTGATGCGTCTGCATCACTCAGTCTCTCACATGGTCTCAAATATAGGCTGGAAGGAAGCTAATGGATCAATTCAGGATTATAAAGATCTGAGGCAGAATAAAGAGTGGGTGAAAAGGTTACGGCGCACTTCCAAATACGCAATTAGCAGAAACGGGTGACCACCAGAAATCGGTGCTTGTACTGTCTTCATTAGTGCTGTTGCATAAATGAGGGAGGTAATGAAGGGCTTGCTCATTCGACTCACCCCCCCACCCCACCCTAATCACCAGCCTAATGCCCTCCAACACCTGGCCTTGATTTCACTGTTTGGAGAATGGCCAACCCTTTAATTAGCCTCACATGCAGCACAGCAGTTTAAAAGCAGGATGTTGTGTTGGCACCAAAGGTTCCTGCTGCTCGACAGAACTGCGAAGCACACACATACTGCCTGCTTGGGAAATGCAGACGCTGCTGCTCTGAAACCAAGCGTCCCCACAACAAGGCTTTGAGCAAACAATCAGGCCTTCTTCCCTGCCCCGAGCTCCTTCCGAGGAAGAGACTAATGCCATAGCCTTCAGATCATTCTGGCACTCTAGTTTATTTTTATTCTGGAATATAGCAGGAAGTGGCCCATGACAAATCCTCTTGGGCTGAACGCTCGCACTCTCTCTCTCTCACACTCTCTTCACTTGAGGTTTGGAGCTCTGGGAGCAGGCTGAGTCCACAGTCTTTATTTGCCTGAAAGTTTCCCCGAGCAGCTAATTATAGCCAAAAAATAGGAGCTGTGGTGCAGAGAGGCCAGAGGCAGCAGGATTTCTGCTTATTGCGATATATCATAGACTTATTGTCTGTGGACAATCATTGACTGGAAACAGATTGTGACAAGAATTTCAGTCTGGCTATCCTGCCATTCTGCTTCGCTGAAGGAATAAAAAATAAATAAAAAATAACCAGACGCTCCAAAAGGAAGGCAAACTCTGTTAATGTGTAGCGGTGTGTCAATATCCTTTACAGGGATCCCTCACTTTTGGTGGTTAATGTGGGGTCGAGACCCGACGCGAACACCGAATTTCCGTGAAGTAGGATCGACCCCCCTGACTGACGTATACGTACATGTA
>JAQNCB010000005.1:3155489-3166601 GCA_030068295.1 Euristhmus nudiceps | reverse complement strand
TCACCTCAAAGTTCTGTAAAAGCACAGTAGTACTGAACATTTAACACCCAAATAATACATTTATATTGTACCTGTATGGTAAATACATGCAATACATATTGTAATACATTATACAGTAATTCATTTAACTGGTGCCTGAAAGGCTTCACAGCACAGTCGTTAGCAGCGGCGGACATTACCTCCACACCGCATACTTTCATGATCATAAGAGCACGTACATTACCCTTACTAGAACCAACATCAAACTGCACAGCAAACTTTTGTAACTTCTCTTCTGATTTTCTAATATCACTTACCATTTGTTTTTTTAACTCCAAATTCTTCACAAACACTGGAGAAAGCAGCACAGATCAGCACACAGCCAGGCTTGTAAACACTGGCGCGCTCATGACACCTACTGGACAAAACCCGAACTTGCGGACCGAGGGGTTGTCCCTTGCATCAAAAATCCGCTGGATCGAAGTCTGTTGGACCGAGGTTCAACTGTAGTTTGGTCGACTTGCTTGAAAACCCAATTTGATTCCACAGGTAACCAGGAAAACGATTTCAGAACTTTTATTCATGATTGTACAACTCATTCTATAAAATTCACCAACAGTCTCACGTCCCTGTTTGCATTTCTGCACACGTCAGCGTGAGCAGAAAGTGTGTAGTTTCCTGCCTTCCCAGACCGGATAACGTGAACCGTAATCCTTCTGGCAGTCAGAGCGGATGCTGAAAATCCTCTCTGGATATTTGGATTTATCTACAACGCGCCCCCCCCCTCCCCCCTTTTGTAACCATAGTGTGTTTTCTATCCAAAGTACGAAACAGAGCAAAACAAACGGCGACGGACTTGGCTTATCAGCATGCCGCACCGTTTCCCACTCGTTGTCATCTTTTTTACAGGCGAACGGCGTGATTGCTTTTGCCACTCGGTGAAATGATGGATTCAGACGGACATTAATTGGACCATCTGCAATCAGTATGTCAGGACACAACAGAAGGCTTTTACATGCAGAAAAGATGATAACATGCTGTTAAGCTAGTCCTCGTCCGTTGGACGTTTTCGCGCGACTTGTTACACACTGTTTTAGTGTCTGTTTTATTGGCTACCTTTTTACTTCACCCCCCCATGTTGATTACACATGCTCGTTTTTAACAGCCGACTCTTGTTCATGTTTGTCTGAATTACGAACAGAAGGCTCGCGGAGATAAGCAGCACGGAACAAATGTGCAAAAAAATAAATAAATAAAATTTAAAAAATTAAAAATAAATGAATTAGCAAAGAAATTCGCTTTCATCCGTCTCAGTTATTTTATTAATCTACTACAGGTTTACTGGAGAGATGATTCCAGAACATCACCACTTTCACATTAGCACTCGACTTGTATGAGCAGTGAATCTGATCTTCTGTGCAACTCGTGTTCTGTCCAGACATCTGACGATTTTCATCCAAAAATGTGCGTGAAAGTGGATTCGGATTAAAAAAAAAAAAAAAAAAAAAAAAAAAAAAAAAAAAAAAAAAAAAAAAAAAAAAAAAAAAAAAAAAGACTTAAATCCATGTCTTCAGGGGAAAAATAGCTTCCAGTCTCTCTCTCCCGCTCCCTCTTCCTCTCCTATTCATTTCCCAAGTCGCTTAATCATAATTTGGGTCACTGGGAGGCTGGTGCCCATCTCAGCCAACTCTGGGTGAGGCCGGGACACTCTCTAAACAGCTCAGTAGACCAACACTCACACCTCGAGGTGATCTGGAACCGCGAATCAGCCGACTCGGCATGTTTATGGAATGTGGGAGGAAACCAGAGTACCTGAAGGAAACCCACGCAAACACGGGGAGAAGATGCAAACTCCACACAAAAACAGCAAACAAATCGAACCCAGGCCTTCTCGCTGTGAGTCAGACGTGCTCGCCACTACACCACGCGACAGACAGAGCATTTCCATTCTTAATTCTGATTGGTCAGACGCCCAGTTTGTATACGAACATTCTGGTCAGACGCTCAAGCTGGACCTGCGTGAAGGTTTGCGACGTGACAGAAACTTTGAACCGAACGCCGTTTTCCGCTCACAGGACTCGGGGCATTCCTGATAATCGCTCCGAAGTGTTTCGGGAGGAATCCAGCTCAGCTCGATGTCGTGCATCAAACACCGCGGATGGCTGTTCACTTTGCACCGAGTCCAAAAATACAGCAGTGCGGTTTCACCAAGTGGTTCACAAGATGCTGGACGAGATCAAATTCCCTGTTTGCTCGTTCTCTTTTCTTTTTTTTTTTTTTTGCACATTCGGCTAATGAAGCTCTCGGGTGTTTTGCAACGGGAATTAGCAGCTTACCCTAAAGCCTCAAATCCCTCCGCTCTTTCTTCATTCCTTCTCTTTTCGTTCTTTTGTCGAACCTTTATGCTTGTGAGCCCAAAAAACAACAACAACAACGGTGCAGCAGCCTGAAGGAGAGGATCGGTGTGATCTCCTCGGTGAGCATACTGTACCCTCTCTCCTGTTGGGAGATGCCATTAGCGGCGTGTGAGACAGTGACGAGGAGTGACAGCGAGTGACTCCTCCAGTCAAGAGTGCAGCCCAGGGGCCAGGAGTGTGTCACCAGCCTTCTCTGACATCCCAGAGCCTCTCAGGACATACCTTTGTTTCTGGCTCTGTGAAAGCAGAGCAGCTAATTGCATGGCCGGGCCTTTGAGACGAGCGATACGGGGGGGTGGTGGTGGTGGGGGTATTGTGTGGCTGTGATTGTCCTGCTGCTTAAAGCGAGATACTCCCACACCCTGCACACACAAACGCTTATGACAGGCCAGATAGCGATGCTTCACTTGTCAATTCTCAACAAAATTACAGGAATGGCGCTCGCTTTCCCTCCCCCGCCCTTTTGATAAGGAAAAAAAATTTCCCTGCATTCGCATCCATTGTGAAGGAAATTAAGGCTAAGTGAAAAGCATGCAGGCGTTCCAGCATGGCGGCTGGCTAATATGATAAGACAGCGACTACACAGCCTGGGAGAGGCTCGATAGCACATATTAAACATCGCGGGCTTTCATTAGCGCGATGTCAAATAACACCTCCGTACAGAACGGTGGACGGGAGCAGAGCGCCGCGGCGACGGTGTCTGAGCAGCGGAAAATTGAACTGGGCCCGCACGTGCGGCGGCGGCCGTGCGAAAGACGCCGTCATGAGACACTGGAGACGGATATTGAAAAGTAGACATCATGTGATGCGAGACTTTTAATATGCCTCAATTCCAGGGTGCCAGCTGAAGGGTACGGGGGGGTTTTTTTTGGTTGCTGTTTTAAAAACAATACAAACCCTTGTACGGCTGCCATGCTCCGTTCCCATCTCTTCAAACTAATAATAAATATATGAGGCGGTCTTGGCAAGGCTTCGGGATGTCACTGTGGCTGAATGCTGGCACACAAAATAAGAAAAATGTGTTTTTGTTTCTGCTGTAAGCACACTTGACACCTCTTGACATGTTCGACCAAACCAATTGCTCAGATCGGGTTCGATAAACCGTTGGACCGAGTGGGAGAAAAACCAAAACATACACGTCTCATTTTCTGTTCTTCGGAATTTTCATTATCCTGCTGGATATGAATGAGAAACATCACCAGTCTCCAGTTAGAATAATGGAGCGGAGACGTCCTCCGCACGCCGTACAGAACAGAGTCCCAGAAAGAACAAGAGGCACCACAAGAGCGCAAACCTCCACCAGGCCAGAAGGAGACTCAAAATATCGAGCTGTTCATGCGATACCATTCAGAATTATAAATCAAATCTTACCATGAATTGTGTGGACAGAATCTTAGGATGGATCCACTTTCACAAAATCGTCAGCCCCCCCCCCCCATTTTTCTCCCTAATTTATTTGTATCCAATTCTCACCCATCATGCGTTGCCCTCACTGTCATACAACCACCACCAACCAGGAGTCGTGAAAACATGCACACGCCCCCTCCGTGACATGCGATGCAAGCCACCCGCCTCTTTTCGAACAGCTGCGCCATGTGTATTAGGGGGCGGGTCTATGCGAATGAGCCCACAGACGCCCGTGATTGGCTGGCGATTGCTGTGAGTGACAGGGAAGTGAGCGTTTCCTATCCCTACCCAACATGCTCGACCAAATCAGCTCCCGTGGACTCCCGGATTCGATCCTGCGCGCTCCGGGTTAATAGTCACGCACCTTGTCCACGCGCCACTCGGGCGCCTATCGTCATTTCTGACCTTGACCTTTCAAGGTCAACTTTTTGTATACGAACATTCTGGTTCTCGACATGTTTGTAGTGACATTTAGAAAAATTTAATTCGATAGGAGTTGGCTTGGATTTTATTCATGTATTAATTTTGCCCCATATTGGAGAGTTTTTCAGGATTTTCTTTCAACATGATCCCATGTATGGATCATGAACAAAATCAAACAAAAAACGGTGAATGAATATATGCGGATACATTTTTGAGTTATCCTGCACACAAACAGACAGACAGCCAGAAAAACTAACAAGCCAACACAGGTGAAGTAAAAACGTGACCTCCTGGCAAAGGTTGAAATAGGAAACACTACCCAGTCCAATCCAGCGGAGCCCGCTTTCACCCGCATGTGTATTTTTGCCCTCGGTCATTCTTGGACCCGATCAGAACACAGACACGGGCTATTAATTTCCAAAATGCAACAACAAAAGAAACTACAGAGACAAGAGAGCGCTCTTCCACAGAGGCTGAGCAAAGCAGAACAGACACGAAACCACTGGGACAAAAGAAATACATCCCTCCAGCCCCACCCCCCTCTCCTTTTCAACTCTTTGAGAACCTCGGCGTATCTAATGCAAGACGACGAATAATGTGCGCCATTGATTGGCGTAATAGAAACTGAAAGGTAAGACATGGCGGTTAAAGGAGCGCTGGCACGGTGACAGGCTACACAGAGGACCTGGAGGGGACCTGAATCCATTTATGAAATGAGGATGCTCGACTCTCTGAGTGTGTCTTATGTGTGTGTGTGTGTGTGTGTGTGTGTGTGTGTGTGTGTGGCCAATTTTTGTCTCCTTTGAACCTTGAATGATTGATTCAAACCCTTTTTTCTTCCTGGTGCTGGATTTTAGAATTTGGGATCTTCAAATACGATGTTTGAAGTTTGGGGGGGCCACAAAAAAGAAAAGCATAAAATAATGAAGATGGACATCAACCAGACATGGCAGCAAGGAGCTCTTAGTTTGATAAACTACAGTAAAAATAATCAAACAAACAAACAAAAAAAAACGTCTTTTTCAGGCAGGCCAAAGCGAGAGTGCAAACCTCCACCAAGGACAAGTGTCGACTGCTTGGTGACTCGCAAATGTCCAACGTTATCCACTTGGATATATTTCCAAAACTGTTCAAATTTATACAGTTACTTTCAAAGCCACTTAGTCGTAATTAGGGACACATTGTGGGAGGGCGGGGTTTGAACCCGGGAATCGAACCGCCCTGTTCAAGTTTTGTAAAACAAACAAAAACGGTTGTGTACCGATAATCCTCTGAGATGCGCGATACGGACCGCATTCCAGAACCCTGGAATCACATCCTTGTTCCCCTCACTTGCATCTGAACCTCATGTCTTAGTCCCGCCCACTGAGACACGAAGAGACACGAGGCAGCGCCATGAGGAGGGTGCCTTTCAAACTTCATGTAAAGCGACTCCTCCTTTTCATGATGGGAAAAAACAAAAAAAAAAAACAAAAAAAAAAAAACCCACACATTACGACACCATAATCACAGGTGGGTTATTGATGTGCAGCTCTTCCAAGTAGCCTGCTCTTGTATGGTCACCAAACAGGAAGAGACGGCATAGTAAATGAATACAAGACGCATATAGAGTCCAGAACACGACTAAATCATCGATTAAAGTTCACCAACGAGCTTCGAGTTCTTCTGCAACGTGGGAAGATTTCTAAAAAAAACACAAACGTGAGGCAATACCGTGGCAGCCGTTTAATATTGAGCTTTTCTTCGCTGTTAATCAGCACCGATGCTCCCCGGCGCACCCTGATCCTCCACCACTGCTCGGGGGTAAAGTGCTCGACTCAATTACTGCTTGCAGCCATATTTTATCAGTGTCGACAAAAGCATGATCATTAGTGACCACTTTAATGTGCCGTATTTCATAAACTCGTAAACAGAACTCTTTTGCCTTCGCTGTATTGTTATTGCGGAGCACGAGGAGCGTCAGCGCTGCTATTCACAAACCATTTGTAATCAAAACCAATTAAAACTAAATGAAAAGCCTTATAAGTACAAATCCCTCGCACCGATGCTGGGGAAGTCAGACGCGCTAATGAGTCATCCTTTCTTTTCTTTCCCCCTGTACTTTTTTTTTTTTAATCGAGATGGTTTTTATTTTAAAGAGCCACAGGTTCACCCCGATCTCTGCATTTAACTCCACAGATAACGGGTCACCACTACTCTCTCATGGGGGAAAGAAATTAAAAAAAAAAAAATCTTGTTAAAAGTTGCCAAAACTTTGTACTTTATCTACTTATTAGATCCACGAGGTGGAAAGAAAAAAAAACCCCAGAGTAACTTGAACTTAATAAATATCAGACTCAAAAATAAATAAATAAATAAACATTTTTTAAAAAGCTTGAAATTCCGACTTGGAAAGTTCATCGTGTCTTCATCTCTTCCTCCAGCCGCCTCTCACACCAGGATCGACACGGCGGCGGCGTGGTCGACACGTCAGCCATGAGGTCCCGGGGTGCTTCTGCGTGGGGTTTGTATGTTCTCCCCATGCTCGCCTGGGTTTCATCTGGGTTGCCCAGTTTCCACCCACAGCTTGAAGACATGCCCCTCGGCGCGTACGTGTGTGCGTGTGTGTGTGTATATACAGAGCCGGCTGATATAGGCGCCAGATTCCCTGCGGCCCGAGTCGGATAAAGCGTTTCAGGAAATGAATCAGCATGGCTGCGCAGGCTGGAGAGAGTCACGGCGCTACTTTCTAACGAGATTAGAGGAGAATTTGCTTCTGATCACTTCACATGAGGAGCGAAAATTTAATCTGTTCGGATATTAATACATCACGGAGCAGAGGAAACCCTCATATCACCGATGTGCGCCCGAGGCATCCGAGCATTCGAATATAACGCTAGCGACGCCACACTCTCACACGCCCGATAACTGTGGATAACATTCGTATTCTGAGAGGAGCCCGTATTACTGCATGCTTAGCTACGTCCTGTTTTAAGTAAAGCAGCTTCTGGAGTTTATTCGCGCTTTATATGGAAGTGTTCGAAAATTACAGTTGAGTGACGAGCCTCGCCTCACTGTGTTATCGCTGCCTGTTAGCATTATTTCCCACTTTTTAAGTATCGTTCACATGCGGCACAGACAAAAATAACTCCCATTGTATCTAATCACAGTTTTTAAAACTTGAAGTACACGATTTAAAAATACATCACACGGGAACGGCGCCCTCTGATTGGTTCAGTGCTTTGGTGATTATTGAATGAGGTGTGTGATATTCGGCTGAGGTGTTGCTCCTGGTTTTGTTAGCTCTCAGTCGTACGTCATCGAATTCCATCATTGTGTTTTTTTAAGATTAAAAATTAAAATTCACACTTTTTAAACTTTAGTTGAATGAATTTTCTCAGATGATGTAACGGAATTATAGCGGTTTAAAAAAAAATGTAAACATAAACGTATGAAAATGATTATTTACCTCAGGTTGAGTGGATATTCCTGAATAATCCCCGAGACTAATATTCATTTATTCATTCATTTTCTGAACCGATTAATCCCAAATTAGGGTCGCGAGGACGCCGGCGCCCATCTCAGCCGACTCCAGGCGATGGGAGGGTGCACCCAAGACAGCTCACCAGGCCATCGCAGGCCCAACACTCACACACACCTAAGGGAGATGTGGAACAGCCAATCAGCTTACTGTGTATGTTTTTGGACTGTAGGAAGAAACCAGAGTACACGGAGGAAACCCATGCAACCACAGAGAGAACATGCAAACTCCACCCAGAAACGCCCAGGCTGGGAAACTAAACCCGTACGAATGACGGGACCTCAAACAGGACCAAAACTGAACCAGAGCTCCAGTTACAGAGGTACCATCACAACAACAAAGCGTAAAATACACTTTAGTCGTCAATGAAAGCAGCTGATAACAGTGCCGTGTGCTCCGAGCTCGGAGAAACAATTGTTGGGGAAATTCTTTGCAAAGCCGAGCCCTGTCGTTGCCATGGAGATCTTCACACTGCTCGATGTGATTGATGTATTTTACGTCGTGTATAAATTTCACTCGAGTGACAGAACCCCCCCCCCCCCGGATGCAGATCGAGTGCATGTAAAAAGGCAAAGTTACACAAAATCAAACGATAAAAAGAAGCTGATTTAATCCCATCATCCACCTGAACAGCGCGCAACCCGCCGTTCAGCGCCGCGTCACTCGCCACCCTGAGCTGTTTACCGCTCGGGGGAAAATCACAATGGAACCGGGTTCAATCGAACGTGAGAAATCGCTGCGTGTTTTGCTCCAATTATGCGTCCTGTGTGCTGAAGATGCCGTAAAGCCGCTCCGATGTGCTCGTGCGCGACGGCATCTCCGCAGAGGAACCGCGGCGAGGCAGGGCCTCGATGTGGAGTCGCATCCAGGCGAGCAGCTCGGCTGATTCACAGCGACGCAACAGACATGGCTTTCAGCCAGAAATAGGTTTTTGTTTGTGTTTGTTTTTCCAGACGCTGAAAGTCTCTGGTGGAAATTTAAATTGGATCAGCGTTTAGGCTTTCAGGGCGTTGGAATCTGCGAGCGGGGGCTTTTCTTTGCGCAGCCGAGGACAGCGTCCATACATTGTTTTTAGCTGACCTAAGGGGGATGCAGAGGCAGCGAGTCGGATCCGTGACTCTGGGTTCAGCTCGAAAGCATCTCTAGAGGCGCAGAGCGGATCCTCGATCCTGCATTAAAAGCTCAGAGATGAAAAAATAGGAGCAATTTTTTACATGAGTCACAGGAAAGCTTTTATTTCACGGCCCGTCTGCAGGTTTTTGTGAAATTCACACGAGTTTTAAACTGGTATTCTTTTAACCCGACTCCATTAGTCTTTCTCCTCCAGAGTCGTATCTGGGAAGGAAACACCGACGCCCAACTAAACCGAGAAGCGTGGTGGAGTATTAAATAAATAACTCAATAAATAAATATTACCTTTTTTCTTGATTCTCCCCTCATTTTTCTTCCTAATTTATTCGTATCCAATTCCCACCCATCAGGTGTTGCCTTCCCTGTCACACGACCACCACCAACCAGGGAGGAGTGAAAGCATGCACACGCCCCCCTCCGTGACATGCAATGCGAGCTACCCGCCTCTTTCAGTACTGCTCCGCAGGAAGGAAAGTGCTACCCGCCCCCTCGTACCAATGAGCTCAAAGACGCCAGTGACTGGCTGGCGATCGCTGTGAGTGACAGGGAAGTGAGCATATGCCATTCCTCCCTCCTTCCTGTGAGAGCTCGGCCAATCAGCTTCCATGGACTCCCGGCCATGAACGGCTGTGTGCATTAACCCGGATTTGAACCTGCGATCTCAGGGTTAAAATTTTCCTTTTTTCATCCAGAAACCTTCAGGGGACACGATCCAATACTCATACGATAACAGTTCGCCAACGCAAACAATTTTTCGTGCATTTAAAGTGGACTTGCATGTAAGCGAAAGGGAACTGAATACATTTGAAGTAGAATTTGCATATTTTTCGGAAGCTGTCGGTCGATTTCGAGGTAAATGATCCGTATTCGTGGTCACGCAAAAATTTGTTGTGAAATTAGAATTTTTCTATCAGAGAGATTACCAGTTGAAGATATTCGAAGATATTCGAAGGTTTTCGAAGGGACCGCTAATTTTGAGCATAACGTCGGTATTTTTGGAAGTCATCCGAAAACGTCGCACAATTTCTCGGATATGTCGATGATGTGAGAGTCGAATTTTTCGTCACAGCGACATTTTTATCCAGTTAATATCACAGAACTTTTGAGCATCTGTCAGACAGTTCGGGTCCCAGTGCATGAGCTGTTACTATAGAAACAGAAACAAACTACAATGAGCCGTTAATAGGATAAAAACCAAGACCATCTGACCAATCAGATTCGAGGATATTTTCCAAGAACGCAACACTGCACTGTGAGCCGCAGGGGTTCTCTAAGTTTACATGGTTGCCATGGCGACCAATGACTCCCATCAAGAACGATGGAATTTTAAATGAAGGTTGGTTCTATAAAGGCTGAATAGAAAATAACAGGAGAGAAAAGGAAAAACAAGGTTCCTTCTGGCGTGGCGGTGATGAGAACGGCTCCGGAGGCCGACGGAATGGTGGACACGGATGGAAACGTTCGATATTTCACGCCAGTTCTGACACACGTTCGAAAGAAGCTGGCGACCAACATTTTAACCACAAGCGGTGGGATTCACACACGTGTACACGCACGTCTCGCACGGGTCCCTTCATGCTCATCCTGTCACGCTGTCCATGCAGGGTCATGCAGGACGCCGGTGCCTCGCCTATTGATCATCTTCAGACCCTGAAGCTTTCATCTCTTCAATAAAGGAGATAAGATCTCGGCTCGCGAGCTCATGAATCTGTTAGCGATTCCCTCTGAGCTCAGGCAAAAATCTATACAGGGATCCATCCGTTCTATAATAAAGAGCTTGAGTGTGTGTGTGTGTGTGTGTGTGTGTGTGTGTGTGTGTGTGTGTGTGTGTGTGTGTGTGTGTATGAGGTAGAAGTGGTGATGAATCCAGAACACTACTGCGGGATAAATAAACTGCAGCCTCTGTACCATTTACCTCTAATAACACTGACGGGTAAATAACGGCTAATTGTTGCGGCTAATGATAGCGTTTAACACATTACGGACCCCCCTTTCTTGGCTCTAATGGCTCGGCCTGCATTTCACGGTAATGATAGGCTGAGTCTGGCGGGAACCATTTCGAGACACTGCGCTCGCTGGTGAACGCGTCTGATCAAAATTGAACGGAGTTCTGAAATTCATCGCCATATTCCGGAATTATGGAAGCCAGGTGGACGTCACATGTGCACAGCCAAATATATACATGGGGAAAAAAAAAAAAAAAAAAACAAAAAAAAAAAACAGATTTGTGGTGGC
>JAQNCB010000005.1:3095694-3107782 GCA_030068295.1 Euristhmus nudiceps | reverse complement strand
ACCTCACAAAAAATACAGAAATAACTAGGAAAGCGCAAACCTCTACCCATATATATATTTATTTCTTAATTCCTAGCCCACTCACAAAGTCCCTTCATCGGCGATAACGGCGGCCTCTGAAGGTGCGTCCCTTACTCTACTTCAAAAACTAACACGAAGGTGACACCATTCACATTCAATCTTTTTATTCTATTTTATATTATATAATTTTATTTAATTTGATTGCAATTGTGTGTTTCTTGCACTGTTGGGAACTTGAGACTCAAGCCTTTCACTGCCAGTAATTGCTTCATGTAATTTCTTGCTAGTGACAATAAAACTCTTGAATCTTGAATCCATATGTGGGATGTTGGCTCTATGAGTTATCAGGCAGATAGCAAGCGCATGTCAACGTGATATGATAAGATTCACTGCATGTTGTCGTGTATCGCACTACTGTTAAAAAATATGCCGAATAATAACAACAACAACAACAATAATAATAATAATAATAATAATAATAATAATCTGAAGAAAAAGAAGAAACTTGTCACGGGGTGTGTCTTTTTCAGGCCCGCCCCTCTGTCCGACACTCGAAATAACAACTTGAGAGTGTGGCAAGTTTCCTGATATTATTCACAGATATGTAAATCATCTCCAGGAAGAAAAACCTGATTTTTATCTTTAAATTTGCTGTTCATTACAAAAATTCCTTTCATCTCTGTATACATGCAGGAGGTTTTTTTTTGTTATTATTATTGTACTTTATGTTTGAAGGCATGTTGTTGACCATGAGAAGAGCAGTTAGAGCTGATGGTGGCAGAGGTGTACGGTATGATGAAGATAAAATTAAAAACTGACCTGATTCTCCGAGCCTCACCTCCAGCTCGCCGGCCCCGGGCGTGACGCGGTGACAGACTCTCCACTGCGAGGGAGCTGTTAAGGAAAATGAAGAAGTGGCAGGTTTTGTCAGACTCTAATGACTGAAAATGTGGCAGAGCGAGGCTTAAAAAAGGTTGGGGCGGGCGCAGCGGCTGATGAAACAAAACACCAACAGAGTCACAGATTTTATATTATAATTCATACAATTTCATTTGAAGCCCGTCCTCGCGGACGCTGCGACGTTCTGCGCACCGTACATAAGCAGCACAAACTTACTTCCTGTGTGCATGACGAGGTGTCGATGTAATGGAACCCTGACCATCATCAGAATACAGAAACTATCGAGAGCCGTGCGTCAGGCTCTGACGCCGGGACGTCCCAGCATGGACACAGTCCTCTCTGTGACATCATCACAGAGTGCCGAGGTCATGTGATGCAATGGTGGGACATTGTGACAGTCAAAGGGACAAAAGGAGGACACAAAATGTGGCTCCCGGTGGGGAGGCCCCTCTGCTATGGGAGTCCATGAGAACCGGTCAATCACCACTCCAGCCCTCCAACACCACCAGTTTTGGACTTTTGGGCCTTGCCACACTGATTCATTCATCCTCTAAGCCCGTTGAGCTCTAAGCCTTAATTAGGGTCGCAGAGAGGCTGGCACCCATCTCCGCCAACTCTAGGTGTGGGTGAGCTACACTCTTGCCAGTTTCGTCAGGCCATTGTAGAGCCAACACACACACACACACACACACACACACACACACACACACACACACACACACACTCAGTCATTCTCACGCCAAGCAGCAATTAGTCTCCTGTGCATGTTTTCAGACTGTGAGAGGAAACCGGAGTGCCCGGAGGAAACCCACAGATGCATAGTGAGAACATGTAAACCCCACACAGAAACGCCTCGACCCAGAAACCGACCGCCCTGATCACCGCATGCGTATCGACGGCCATGTTTTGTCAGAGCGATTTTGACAGACAGCGCGACTCCGCTGATGAGTGCAGATACTGTACGCTGCACACGCTGTTCATTCAGCTCAGGACAAATTGCTTCATTCTTAAAAATACTAATAATTTCTACATTGTGTGCAAAGTGACATTTACTGCGAGTAAAATCCCAGCAGGTAAAAGAGTAGGAAGCGCTACAGTAACGACACAGACGTGGCACTATAGTTTATTAAAAATGACTTTACAAGAGAGTTTATTCAGATTTATTCTCAAAACAAGCTTTTTAAATGCCACAAGTCCTCAGTGCACATGCCGGTGTGTGTGTGTGTGAGTGAGAGAGAGAGAGAGAGAGAGAGAGAGAGAGAGAGAGAGAGAGAGAGAGAGAGAGAGAGAGAGACGGAAAGAGACTGACTCAACAGATCACTCGTTTTCTCAGGTGTTTATGAAGCTGGAGTCTGTCTCAGCCCACTCTGGGTGAAGGCAGGGGTACACCCTGAACAGCTTACGAGTCCATCACAGGACCAGCACATGCAAGCCATTCTCACTCGCACCCACAACCAGAGACAACATGGAACACCCAGTTAGCCTCACGTGCACGTCTGTGGACTGTCGGAGGAAACCGGAGTACCCAGCTAAAACCTGTGCATGTCTGCAGCTTGGAAACTTCACATAGAAATGCGCTTGCTGTGTCTGGGCCTTGAACCCAGGACCTTCTTGCAGTGAGGCGGATGAGCTGGACACCCAGGTGTTTATTTCTTCTTTATTTTATTTTTTTTACAGAACACCGAGTGTGATTTTCGGGCATCGAGAAGTCTGGGCGACCTGCACGTCAGGACATCGGAGACACCAGATGTTCTGAGGAGCAACAACGCGGCATCCACGAACATGGGTTTGAGTCTCGCGCCACATTCAGGATGTTTTCTGGTGCGTTTCGACCCTTCAAGCTCGACTCCGTGGCAGTAAATCTGTCTCTGTAATCCACCTGAACAACTCAAAGTGTCCCGATATCAGCAAACAATTCCTCCGATCCAGCTGATACCAGAACCACGTCACTCTCCACATGTTCCCTGCTCTCGAAAATAACTCAGACTGATAGCAAAACTTTTCCGTCTTAAGATATCCCTGCGTTTTCTCATCACCTCCCAGCCGAGTGTTTAATTAAAACATTTCGGCACAACGGAGCCTATAAATAACTTCCTTCTGCATAAATCCATATCATTAATTTACCTATTTTTCGTGAGGATAATCACATGGCATGAAGACAGGTCATACCTCAGGCACTATTTATCACTGTTGTCATGGTTACAAGATTAATGTTCCATACAGCGCAGTACAATAATATGAGGTGAGATGGTGGGATGTGTCCAATCATCAGCATTAAAATAAGTTCAGAAAGGAGTTACTCAGAGAAAATGGCATAAATAATAATAAATAAATGAGCAAGTAAGTAAATAAATAATGAATTCCGTCTAGACTGACACGGTGGTGTAGCGGTCAGCACGTCCGCCTCACAGCAGGAAGGTCCTGGGTTCAATTCCCAGCCTGGGCGTTTCTGTGTGGAGTTTGCATGTTCTCTCCGTGCTTGCGCGGGTTTCCTCCGGGTCCTCCGGTTTCCTCCTTCAGTCCCAAAACATGCACAGGAGGCTAATTGGCTGTTCCAGATCACCCCTAGGTGTGAGAGTGAGTGTTGGCCCTGTGATGGCCTGGCGAGCTGTCCAGGGTGTACGTTTTGGACTGTGGGAGGAAACCCACACAAGCATGCAAGGAGAACATGCAAACTCCACTCAGAAGCGCCCAGGCTGGGAATCGAACCCGGGAGCTTCCACGTGCCGCCTCAACTTTTTTTATGCAATTAAAGACAGAAGAAAAAATGTATTAAAAAAAAAAAAAAAAAAAAAAAAAAAAAAAAAAAAAGTTAAAATTGGAAAATAATGCGGGATAATAAAATAATTACACAGGAAAACAAATCTAAAGTACAAGCATTAACAACAATTCGACAATCTAACGGCCAATAAGTACAACATTAAAAAGTGAAGGATAACATTTAAATAAATAAATAAATAAATAAAACCAATTGCCGGTAGTCAGAATAAAATTATTAAAAAAAAAAAAAATTAACAAATTCTGTGTAAAATAGTCCAAAATTATACACATTAAAATAACTAAGCAAACAAATAAAGACATTCAAAAAGTAAATCAAAACAAATTCCTGTTTATCCTGAGCGTTAAATCGCTTGTCACAGGAAGTGCGTTTAATGAGATATTTCTGGGAGGATTTGCTCCTGTAACTGCCTCTCACGCTTCATATCAACCTCACGTTTGCAGTTTCTCTCCGAAACATTTATTCCGGGTCATTCTATCGGTCACGTCGACCTGAGGCACGCTTATTTACATCTCTTTGGATCGCAGGCACTGATGGCAACAACCAGTGACGCAACGCACTACGGCGTCGGGACTGACAGCGTGACGAGAACAAGATCCGCCTCTGCTTCCTGCCTTCATCTTTGTCGCCATTTGTGGTTGGCGTGTTGCACGATATACAACAGCAGAGAAACAGTTCAAAGAGTGAGAGACTTTTTATCTTTCAGCACTCAATTCTTCCCGTCAACGCAACCTTTCCATTAAAACATGAAAATGAATGGGGGGGGGGATCGTGGAAGGAATTTGCACTGTTGTTGCAAAAGCCTTTACAGAATAGGTGCAGCTTGTACAGGGTTACTTCATTCAGGAAAAGAAGAACGGCGGCGATGGGACGCTCGACGCTCTCAGTATCTCAGAGCGATGCGAAGCGAAGATTTTTATTCTCAGAGATTTTATTTTGCATTTTGCTGCAATGCTGAACGCCAGACAGCCATAAAGTACAAGCAAACGGAGCTGAAGTTGATGGATGATGCGTCTGCGTGGGCATCGGGGATAACAACCCGTCTCCCATAGATTCTGGCAGGATCGCATGTCGGCAGGAAGCTGTGCGGCGAAGGTTGTGTGTGTGTCAGAGAAATCTTATCCAGCTTCCTGACAGAGTCCGTTTTTCTGCCACTGGTGTCTCTTTAGAGTATTAAGCAAAGGAACTGCAAAACAAATTAAACCCGCAGCCTTTAAAGATTAATATGTATCGATGGGCTGCTCTCTCGTTTCCCCCCTTCGTTCTGAGTGACTTGATTTGAAAACCCGTCCAGACAAAATCCATACCGGACAGACGCGAATGGAACTCTGAGTAATGCCCTGCGCTGTTTTTTTTTTTTATGATCTCAAAATCAAAGCTGGGGAACAACTTCAAGGGACGGCGCAGCACCACGTAGCATTTTCTTGCTAACGGCAACAAAATTAGCATAGAGCTAGTGGATCTGATCGGTCACTTGGGTGTATCAAGAAAGCTACCATTCTCACAGAGAACGACAAGCACAAATAATAATAATAATAATAATATAAATAAATCTACAAATAATAATATAAAAGTAACAACATTCGGCATGTTGGCTCGCGGCGATTAAACTAGCATTGGATTAAGAGATGCGGTTGAGTTCATCTGTTTCACCACTTTCATGATTCAAAATAAAGGCAAAAAAAACACCCATAATAATAATAGTCATAATAATAATAATCATATTTTAAAATAATAATATTAAAGGAAGCACTCAGACGCTTTGTTTACTATCACTTCGCTCGAAGCTGTTTCCAGGCACTTGCTGCATTCGTATAAATAAGGGAACAAAAATAATGTTTTTTTTTAATTTATTTATTTATTTATTTAACTTACAAAGCCAGTAAATAAATCCGCATCCCACTTCCTTCAAAAAAGTTATGGCGCATTAAATAAAACACTATATCCTGTTTGAATACCAAAACTGTACTAGCTTGTTAACTAGCAGACATTTCGGCGAGCGGCTCCATTAATAATCAGCCAGCAGCTGTTTTCAAGCACGACTAGCTGCGTTTGTTGTATAATTTAGGAAACAGGAATAAATGTTCTCATCGGCACTCGCACTCATTTCACAAACTGCTGGGGTCACAGGGAGCCTATCTCAGCTGACTCTGGGCAAAGGTCGGGTTTACCCTGAACAGCTCTCCAGACCATCACATGGCATCACATGATCACTCTTAGGGTCATATCGGAACAGCCAGTCACCCTAATGTGCCTGTCTTTGGACTGTGGAAGGAAACTGGAATATCCGGCTGAAACCTACGCAAGCACATGGGCAACATGTAAACTCCACAGATAAACATCTGAGACCAGGACCGTGTTGCTGTGAGGCGGATATGCAAGTTAAAAGTCATAATTACAGGAGGGGGGGATAAAAATAAATAGATAAATAAATAAAATAAATAATAATTAAAAAAAAAAAAAAAAAAACACAACACCCAGTTCACTGTGCAAACTAGCAGCAACTAGCCTGTGGCGATGCTATGAGTGAGCTAGCAGCTGTTTTGAGGCACAATTATCTGTGTTTGATTTGTCGCACAGAATGCTGATGGAGAACCACATAGCTGCAAGTATGAACATTTAAAACTTTTAAAATGTTCATACTTGCAGCTGTGTTTTTGTCTTTTAATAAAAGACAAAAACAGTAGCAGAAGTAGCAGCAACAAAAACAATATCCTCAGAAAAACTCACCTAGCTCACTAGCGACGAGTCATCAGCTGTCTGTTTTCAGGTACAATTAGTAATCCTTAGCTTCGACCTCAGGAAAAAAGAATACTATTTTACACTGCTGATAAAAAAAAAAAAAAAGTCACAAAACCATTCAGAAAAACATATTTACAAAATCTAGCTGATATTATCTAACAAATCTGTACTGACTTTAATAATTAGCATTCATGTAGCAGCTGTTTTCAGGAACAGTTACTTCATGGATTTTAGCATTTTCAACACAGGAATTCTTTGCAACACAGTCGGCAGCTCTTTTCAATATCTTGCAATTCTAGTCAAAAAAACAAAAAACAAAAACCAACAACAACACTAGAGGAGATCTTCTAAACAATTAGCTCCCTGTTAAATTGAAACTCAGTGAATTGAAAATAAACTGTGCATACTGGTAATTAAAACAAAAGCTAGGAGCTCCATTAACAGCAGTAAAGTAAACTAGCCACTGTGGTAACAAATAGTGAGTGAGCAGCTCTGGTAATTAGCAACATGCTAACAGTTTTGAAGCTATCACTGAGCTAGCTTCACAAACTTTAGGTTAGCAGCTCTGTGAGCAAACATGAAGCTAGTCACTGTGTGAGCTAGCAACAAGCTAACAGCTTTGTGAGCAACTAATTAACTAGCCACTGTGGTAAACAATAAACTGGCAGTGCTGGTAAGCTAGCCACTTTGTTTACTGACAGGATCTTATTTAGCATGAAGCTAGCAGTGGTGACTGCTAATGAAGTGTAGCACAGCCTTTCACAAATAATGAGCGAGCATCTCTTTTAAAGTGCTCTGAACAATGGAGATATTAAAGTGAAATGAAGTTAAAATTTTACATTAAACAGAAATATATAAAATATTAATTTTATAGAAATAAAAGTACTATTAACAGCTGCAATATTAGCTAATAAAAAAAAGCCATTCTGCTAAACTGTATTTATCTTGCGGCTGTTTTCTATCAAAACACATGTATAAAAATGTTTATTTATTTATTTGTTCGTTTTAAAGAAATTTACAGTCAATATATTACAGACCCCAGCACAAAAACACCAGCCGCTCATCTTGTACTGAAGCATCGAGCTATTTCAATCATTTTACTTCCTTTCAGTTTTGTATTTTTCTGTCTGCACCACCAGCGAGCAGATGTTTGTCTCCAGTATAAAGCAGTGCGCTGTTGACTTTTATGAAGGTTTTATGGTGTTGTTCAATATGACCACGTTCGATCGGCAGCAGAGACTACAGTGCGAGAGATGAAGAGCGAGCGCAGTAGTAGGTTTGGAGAAGGTAATAAAGACCTGATTCATTTCCCCATCGCCGCGAGTGCGCGAGCGAGCCAACACCTGAGACCACAGGAAACACGACGTTTTAAATCAGGTTCTCCACACTCAAGTTCTCGGTGCATTATGGGTGATGTGTGCCGCTTAGCAGGACTTTTCTCGTCTCCGGATTTTCCTGTTAAACATACAAGATTTTATTTTTGAAAATACTCCATTATGTCTTTGTGTTGTGTTTAAACATCGGAGCGGCGGTGAGCCGGTGGTAAGGCGCTGGATTACCGATCCCAAGGTTGGGGGTTCAAGCCCCATTGTCGACGGTCACTGCTGTCCCCCCAGTGCCGCTAACTGGGTTATCAAAGGCCAGCATTGTCTCTCACCGTCCGTGGTGAGAGGGGTGTACAAGAATCGTCGCTGACTTTCGTCAAGAGGAACTGCATGGCCGTCAGCATGTTTCTGCCCTGCGATGGCCTGGCGAGCTGTCCAGGGTGTACTCTGCCCTCACCCAGAGTTGGCTGAGATGGGTGCCAGCCTCCCAGCAACCCCAAGTACGATTAAGCGGTTCCGAAAAATTAATGAATGACTGTCTAAACGTCAAAATATACGTAGGCACTGGATTGGCTGGCACATGCACATGGCACATGGGTTCAAGACTTTTGGTTGTCACGGGTGACGAGTTGCTGTGGAATAACTTTCATAAAAGCACTTTGTATGGCATGCTGTGATTTGAAAACCATCTTGCGAACAGCAAGAAGGTCCTAGGTTTAAGATTTTTTTTTTATATAGCTTGCATGTTCTCTTCCCGTGCTTGCACAGGTTTCCTCTGGGTACTCCGGTTTCCTCCCACAATCCAAAAACATGCACAGTAGGCTCAGAGTGGAAATGTAAGTGGCTGTGTGTGTGTGTGTGTGTGTGTGTGTGCGCGTTGCCCTGCGATAGCATGAAAAGCTGTCCAGGGCAAACCCTGCCTTCGCCTAGAGTCAGCTGATCTGGGCGCCAGCCTCCTCGCGACACTAATTAGGATGAATTGGCTTAGAAAATGAATGAATGGACGGATAATGGAATTTGTGTGTGTGTTTCTCAGCAGCGGTGCACCAAACATTACGCATGAACTTGAATTTGGATAAGGAGGACTTCATGGGATTAACACTGTCATAGAGGATGATGTCTGAATTTTTTAGTTTATATGGGGGCTTGGTGGAGGTTTGCGCTCTCAAAAGTGCTCCCGTTTGAAGGAACTCTTTCAGAATCAGTTTTTTCAGACTGTGTAATTTGGTTCAAAACAAGAATCTGAGCGAGAAAAGTATTTTCTCCCTGAATTGCACACCTCCGAGCGCAGCGTGAGGAAGAACACACACTCAGGGATTATCAGGACGAGTGTTCTTTAAAAAGTGTGCTTTTATCCCCAGGTTGAATCCACAGTGTAACACATGCACGCTGCCTGGAGGGGATTGCCGATGAGCCATTATGCTTAAGTTATATTAAGCATGCTTATTCTCCATTAACATGCACCAATACACACACACACACACACACACACACACACACACGCGCGCGCGCGCGTGTATATACACAGTGGGGACAATGAGAGCACTCGAAACACTCTTTTCACCTTATTTTCCTTTTTAAAAACTTTGCTCTTTGTTGCATCCTCATCCTCTCCATTAGGTTTTAATACGTCTGTGTGATTTGAGTGTGAAATTATATATGTGTAGGTTTTCCTTTTATGTTCCATTTCTGTCTTTTTTTAATTTTATTTCCGGAACTCAGCACTCTCGAAAAGCCTGAACGTTTCTCCTGAGACTGACAGAAGTGAAATGCAAAAAGACTGAAATAAAATAAGATCAAAGCTTCTCCTTGCTCTCTCTCTCTCTCTCTCTCTCTCTCTCACACACACACACACACACATTTGAACAACTCTCGAGTGATTATTGATGCTCATCGTGTCATTCTGAATGAAGCCACAGGCTCCACGTGGATCTTCTGTATCGACTCGATGTATTGAATGCGACGGCTGTTTATTTTTCATAAAGAAAGCGCTGTAATGTCACTGAACACTATATTAAACACATAAATATAACTGTTAAGTTTTTAACAGCATCATAAAGACCAAAAGGAAGCTTTATTTATCTCTTTATCCGTCTATCTTTGTATTTATTTATTTATTGCATCAAGGACATCAGACGCAACGCCATCTTCACCTGTGCCATCGCTTTTTTCAAAGACTGAATTATTTAACAATAAAAATAGATGAATTAACACTTTCAAAAAAAATGTTTATATGTTTAGATTCATGGATTGTCCATGATGAAAACAAAGTCCATTCATTCATTTTCTAAGCCACTTAAACCTAATTAGGGTCGCGAGGAGGCAGGAGCCCAGCTCATCCGACTCTGGGTGAAGGCGGGGTACACCCTGAACAGCTTGCCAGATCACACACACACTCAACTGTTCACACTCACCCCTAAGTGGGATCCGGGACAGCCAATTAGCCTACTGTGCATGTTTTTGGACTGTGGGAGGAAACCGGAGTACCCCGAGGAAACCCACACAAAAACAGGGAGAACATGCAAACTCCACACAGAAACACCCAGGCTGGGAATCCAACCCAGGACCTACTTGCTGTGAGGCAAACAGGTTAGGCACTGTGCCACCGTTCCACCCTGAAACAAGGTTAGAACTTTATAATAATAATAATAATAATAATAATAATAATAATACTCTGGAAAACTATTCTGAGAAAATTTGAATAAATATGCCTCAAGTCTAAATGAGGTTATGTTAAATCTCACTCATTCGCTCACTCGCATGGCAAACTTGTGATCCTACTGGCTTCATAGGGAGGTTGGAGCCTCTCTCAGCCGACACCGGGTAAAACACCCTGAACACCTCGCCAGAGCAACACACACCCACACAAAACCATTTAGACTCACAGGCAATTTGGAACAGCCAACCAGCCTAATGTGCATGTTTTTGGACTACTGGAGGAAACCAAAATACCCAGAGGAAACCCATGCAAGCTGAGAAAGGCGAGAACATGCAAAGTCCACCCAGAAACGCCGTCACCAAGCCCAGAACTCAAACCCAGGACCGTCTTGCTGTGGTGTGATCTAAAAATAAAACAGAGTTGAGATCTGATATTTTACTATCATGTAGGATAAGATATGAGACCGTACGCAGTAATTAAAGGCTTGTCGCAGATGGGTTCTTGGTCAGCTTATCCTTGAGACTCTTCTTCTTTCTAATAAACTAAAAGGAGTGAAAAAAAAAAAAACACCATGGGAATAAAATTGCTTCATTCCTGCATGTCCTTTCTTCACTTCCTTCCGACAGCCACAATGCTGATGCCCGAGTTTTGTGCTGAAAGTGTGAAATGTTTAAAAGGCGGTCGTCTAGACAGGAGTGGGGAGAAAGGAAAAAAAAAAAAAAAAAAGAAAAAACAAGATTCAGTCGCGTCTATATTCAGCGTGTGAACACTGAACTGGTGAGAAAGAAAAAAATATATATTTTTTAAACTTTGTGTAAAATATGAAAAGAACAAAGAAGAAATATTCAAAAAATAAATAGAAATATAATAATAATAATAATAATAATAATAATAATAATAATAATAATAAATGATTATGACTCCTGGCAAAGAAATGCAACATGGTAGAACCGGCTCGCCCATTTCCGTCCCATTGGGGCTGATTTCCTCATATTTGCTGATGAGACATAAGAAAGTGGCATGAAGCAAAACGAGTGAGTTTTTGCCTTTGAACAACAAGCATGGAAAGAAAAAAAGCGTGGTGCGCTCAGTTCACCAGCGCTTAATTACAGCCCAATAAGGATCCCTCGCTTTTTGGAGCTAAAGGCTGCTCCACAGCAGGACCCTGAGAGAAGTAAACACTGACAGAGCTCTGTTGTCCCAGCTACCTAATGCTTAATACATACCTCACACCCTGAAGTGAAATAGCATCGGGTTTATTCAAATGCAAAGAGCTATCCGAATTATTACCAACCATTAAACATGCGCTGAATCAATAATTAAACATGCTAAATCTATTGCTAAGGCCAATCAAGTACAGGGATCCCTAACTTTTCACGGTTAATGGGGGGGGTGCTGAGACCCCCAACAAATGCCAAATTTCCGCGAAGTAGGATCGACCCCCTGACTGACGTATACATACATGTATATAATATCAATAAATACATATTCAACGTTATAAATGCTTAAAATAACAAACATTCAAAAACAATGCATAAGATGTCAATAAAATATAAATAAAACAAATAATATCAAATACATACGTGATGTAAATAAAGTGTAAGAAATGCCTTGACTTCCGCCTTTTCTGCCACACGAATGCTGTTATTTCAGAGCCGAGTC
>JAQNCB010000005.1:3082566-3094049 GCA_030068295.1 Euristhmus nudiceps | reverse complement strand
CGCAGAACGTGAAGCGCGATATAGCGAGGGATGACTGTGTCCCGTCAAGTCACTTTAAAGGAAGCTTTCTTCCACCATGTGTTCTGTACGGAAAAACTGACAAAATAATAGAAGTCTATGTTGAAGGTTATTGAAGGAAACCAATGTAAACAAATCAGAAGGGTGCGCCCATCGGGAACAAGTTCAGAGCAGGAATCAGAGCAGGAACTCAATATAAAATACAAAGAAGAATCAGAGGAACCCCAGAGTTCTGTTCTTTATATACTGCTGAACAAATATAAAAGAAAAGCACCTGAATATACATGCACAGCAGTTTGTTGTTTGTTGTGTTTTCATGTGGCAAGTTGGAACCATGTCTTGGAGAAAGCATATCCCTGCCTCTCAAAATGCATCTCAACTCTTCTCTGTTCTGGCTCCAAGGTGGTGGAATGAACTTCCTCTGGATGTCTGGACAGCCGAGTCACTCGGTGTCGGCTGAAAACTTACGTTTTTCGGCAGTACTTAGATTGGTACTACGCTTCCCAAAAAAAAAAAAAAAATCCCCAAAAACCCCACAACACCTACCCAGTGTGTTTGACTGACAGTATACTATAAACCTGTGCCCTCACAAACCAGTATAACAATATATTTACTGATTGTGACTTTAAAACACTTCTGTAAGCCGCTCTGGATAACATCGTCAGCTAAATGCTGCAAATGTAAATGAAGCGGAAATATCACCAGCCATTCCGACATATCAGACACCGGCTTCCAACACAAAGGTCTTCGGCAATCCAAAGCAATCTTAACTCTCTCCCAGCTCTGAAAACGCTTAATCTCGGTGATCAGAGTGTTAGAACACCCTGAGTGCTTGCCTGGAGTCTTTTGCCTGCTGGGAAAGGACAGAAATGAAGACGACTCTCTGTAAACAGGGTAGAGCATGTTCTGTATTACATCAGTAAACAGTATGGGTATGAAATCATTGAGCATCTCGTCACTATCTCAATGCGCTTCAAAGCGAACCAGACATTGAATGCTGAGAGGATGAAAGAGATTTGTTCCCCCCCGAAGCTCATTTTTTTATGATTTAGTTTTGCATTTTATAAGGTTATGATGCAATACATTCTTCCAACTTGGAGTCGTCCACTGCCCTTTACGCCCACAACATGAATCCTTTGTGGTCGTTCGAGTAGTCAGTGATGAACTCTTCACATGAGCACCGCTTCAAACAAGTAAGAACGTGATACGGCAGCATGGTGGCTCAGTGCTTTGCACGTCCGCATCACATTTCCGTATGGTGTTTGCATGTTCTCCCTGTGCTCACGTGGAGTTTCCTCCGGTTCCCTCATACAGTCCAAAAACATGCACAGTGGGCGCATTGGCTGTTCCAAATCACTCCTTTCTGGAACAGGGGTGAGTGTTGGCCCTGCGATGGTCCGGTGAGCTGTCCAGGGCATACCTGGTTGACTCCGATAGGTGCCAGTCTCCCATCGACCCCAATTAGGATCAAACTGCTTTGAAAATGAATGAATAACATGATAGAGGTGGAAATCTCAAATTTCTATCTCGACATCCAGCTCGCCAGACCATCACAGGGCCGACACATACACAATCATTCCCACCCACACACATCCTGTTTCAAAGGGGAAATCTGGAAAAGCCAGGTTGCTTCATGTGCATGTCTTTGGACTGTGAAAGGAAACCTGGATGAAACCCATCCAAGCACGTGGAGAACATGCAGACTCCACACAGAACCCCACTCACCGAGCCCGGGACTCGAACCCAGGACCTTTTTGCTTTGGAGGCAGATGTGCTAACAGCCAACATCCAGGTAGAACATTCTTCATCTTGTCTCCAATGATGATTACACCTTATATACTTCAATAAACGGTCCCATCTGCCGATCTTCTGCTTTTATGACTCCGTGTGTTTCCTGCTTCATGTAAAAGAAGAATTCCCAGCAAGAATTCATTTTGCAACAATTTTTTTCTCTTTCACATGCCAGGGTTGTATCAGAGGCTGGAATATCAAAACCTACCCATGATTACAGCACTAAAATATTTATTAACCTGAAGATCCACAGCTGGCGAGGAGAACATCCGCAACATGCTTGATCCTGGGATGAGATTTGTGCTCTCTTTGATTGCAGACCGAGCTTTGTCCACAGCTGGGCAGCTGTGGAGTACTGATGAGACCCCAAGATGAATTTTTGAGAAAGTAAGGTGGTAAAGCCAGCATGGAGAGCGACAGCAGGATCGCTCTATTTGACTTCGGGGGAACATCTGAATCTGTCCGAAATCCTTTTATGGATCTCCTACACATTATACTACAGACAGGAGTGTTGAGTGCTATAAAGGTCAGTCGTTCTAAGCAGTAGATTGAGACCGAGTTTGGTTCAAATGAGGCGTCTGGGCTTGGAGAAAGAAATATAAGGGAATATCTTTTTATTGCCCTCCAAAAAAGGAGGACCCTACGGTCCAATGGAATGGTGCCTGTCCAGTCGGCGTGTATTTTCTGGCGTAATCCTGGTGTCATCTGGTGCAGGACTGATAGAGGCGATGCACAGGCCACGGGCTGCAGCAAATACGTTTTCCTTTTTTAAACCAAAGATGACAGGCGTCTCCGGAGACCAGCAGTGACACATCTTTTCCTAATTGGATCCCAAGATGGACACAGCAGGTTCTTTACCCCAGCAAGGTATTGTGGCATTTTCTGAGGCACAGAGATTTGTAATGACCGGAGACATGAGGAGATCCGAACAGTAAATTAACACCTGTTCATTAAAATACAGCAGACGGACGCCAGACTCCCCCTCCACCCCCACATCACCGCCATCCACCCCTACCCCTTCTGCAGTGCGGGGGGGGGAGCGTTGTGATGAGTGACTTCTGAAGTCGGAGCACCCTTGGCGTCCTTCAGTGAACCAGAGAAACGGCTCACATTCCTACCTGGAAATTGCTTCCCAAAATTGTCAGAATATCCAGAACGCGGAACGCCATGACGACAAGAAGCTTCTTATTTTGGAACTATTTAAGAAAGAAGTTCTTGGAGAGATCTTTATTTTTTTTTTTAAACAGAGAGGATCTGAATTGATGTTGTGCACTTGAAAATGAAGTTTCGAATTTAATCATTGGAAAAGTCTAGCTATTAATGCTATCGATCGGATTCTATGAAGCCCAGTGTCAGACTATCGCTCTGCTCAGATTGGATTAGCACTCTGTAAATGTGAAGTAATGTAATTTTACTATAGTATCTCGGGTATTTCTTTTCTTTATGATCTATGATCTGGTATTATGTATTTCCATCATTTCTCGCTAAACTTGAGATTTAAAAAAAAAAAAAAAAAAAAAAACCAGCCGAGTTCAAGGCAGCTGATATTTCAATGGAATTTTTATGGACGTGATTCTTCTCGGGGTTTAATGTAGACTACAGAACGTTATCAAGCTTTGAATAGGTACGTACCACATTCATATCATGATCATGTGACGCAAAAAGTTCACAACAGGACGAATAAAATTGTTCACGATTGTGGAACACAGAACTTTATTCAGTGTAGATTTAATCTGGATGGATGAAAGTGGAGCTCTTTGTGTCGGACTCCTTGCAGTTTCCTGGGAATTCCCTGCTGAAGCATGCTTCTGCGCAGGATGTCTCGGAGACTGCTCGACAGATCACCTCAATGTTCAGTATTCAATGTTCAGGGTTCTCTGGGGTACGAGTGCTCCTGGGTCGACTGGGTGATTCTCTTTTCTTGCCTGTCGCTCTGAAATTCTCAGCCCAGTGCAAGGTAGTATTCCAATCTGTCACATTTTCTCTCCGTGGAATACCGAAACGTCTTCGAAAATCCCTCTGTACAGTGATCATTGAATGGCTGCCCCCCAAATTTATCGTATCCAATTCCCACACATCAGGTATTACCTTCCCTATTACACAACCACCATCGACCAGGGAGGGGTGAAAGCATGCACACGCCCAATCCATGCTATGCTATGCTATGCTATGCTAGCCATCCGCCTCCTTTCTAACTGCGGCCCCACTGCATTTGGGGACCATTTAACACACTTTGCGTGAAAGCGCCATTTACCCCTCGACTCATAAGAATGAGCTTGCAGATGCCCATAACTGGCTACCGATTGCTATGAGTGACAGGGAAGTCAGTGTATGCTGTCCCTCCCGTGACAGCTCATTTAGCCAATTCGCTCCCGGTCTACCCAATCACGGATGGCTCTGCATTAACCCATATTTGATCCCGCGATCTCCGGGTTAATAGTCATGCACCTTGTCGATACGCCACTCAGGAGTCGACTGATGTGAAGAATACTCCGACACGGTGTGCTTCTGACCACGTGGGGCTCCCGACAGACCTTCGCACTGCCTCTTCTGCCTCACTAAATTTCATGTGTGCAGCTAATGATCAATAAAAACAGTATTGAATAAGGTTTATGCTTATTTAACTTATCAGGGTAAGAGCTTCAATAGCAAGGGGATCCAGGTGCTGAAACACTGATGGAAGAACTGTGTAGACCGCAGGGGAGACTATGTTGGAATATAAACCACATTTGGTAAAATTTGATCACTGCATCATGGTCAGCCTATGGACTTTGGCATCCTTGGCAATTGATAAATCGATTGATTGATTGATTGATAGATAGATGGATTGATTGATAAATAAATAAATAGCAATATGTTGACATGGATTGGTGGTTAGCACTCTGGCCTCACAACAAGAAGGTCCTGGGTTTGAGCTCTGTGTTCTATGGGGATCTCGGGGCGGTGGAGCCTCAATGGTCAAGGGAATGGGTTACTGATCCGTGATCCAGAGGTTGGGGGGTTAAATCCCCAGTTTCACCACTGTTGAGTGCTTGAGCAAGACCCTCAACCCTCTCTTGCTCCATTGCATAGAAATGATAATTGCAGGTCACTCTGGATAAGAGCATCTGCCAAATGACAGAAATGTAAATGTTCTTCCTGTACTTGTGCGGGTTTCCTCCTTGTACCCTGGTTTCCTCCGCCAGTCCAAAGACATTAGGTCAACTTGATGTTTGCCCAAAGGAATGGGTTCTGCATAGGGTCTGCAACCCACTCAGGTAAAGACATGCGTTGAGTGTTCTGGAAATCAAAACTTACCAAAGGTGCTGACTGGTCAAGATGAGTGTAAGGCAACAGCAGGCATACCCAACAGTGAGTGGGGAAAGAGAGCATGGCTGGAGCCTGAAGATTCTCAGGAAAAAGTGTTTAGCAACGTGGCAATCTGCTTGAGGTGAGAATGAGCAACAGGTGCAGCCAATCAGAAAGCACAGCAATTTTAATGAGGGTGATTGGAGGTCGTCGGGGAGATGTGGCTGGAGGCTGAGGATTCTGGGAAATGGAGTTTTGTCTCGTGTAATGAGGGACACTTGTTTGGCTTGAAGTTGCTTTGAAATGGTGTTCAGTGTTGTAGATGTGTGTAGTTGAAGTGAGTGAAGCCCAAACGTTTCTGTCGGGAGAAAAATGAAGGATTCCAAGCTGTACGAGACAAAATGCCAATTTGTCCGCTGTCGCATTAAGAGCCTCTCAGTTCGAGTTGAAAGATTTGAAATCTTTTATCCAATCGAATGAGAAAATCCTTCAGCGAAAGGCGAGACTGCAATTTACTATGGATTAAAAGACATTAGTGAGGGATTGTTGTAAATGTAACGTCAAGTTTTATTGAAGGTCCAATTATCTCAGATGAAACCTAAAAGCCAGCCAAACTTTCATACTCCGACTAATAATTCGACTTGACTCGTAGTAACAATAGAGATATCCTAATGGAGACTTTATTGTATGAAATAATGGAATTACACACTTTCCGTCAGTTTTCTTTTAGGTTCACTTCATTCATTAATTGTTATTGTGGCCTGAATTCGCTGTCGGCGTCATCATTTCCTTTTCCTTTCTGTTTTTGTCAAATGAAGTGGGCTGGAGGCGGACATGACGAACCCCGCCCCCCTTTTTTTACCTTTTGATCCCCATTCTGAACAGCTATGGCATGGTGAATGGAGTGACTCTCAGAGGAATTGCACAGGTAAGAGCTTGTGCTTAAAAATAAACCCCCTGTAGACCTACACGCCAAGAATGGACATCTTCACTGGAGACCTCATTAAAACGGCGAAGAAATCAACAACTCTTTGGAGGCGCTCTCAAAATCCTGCACTTTGGGGAACCTTTTTTCTTCCCAGGATGCATTCCCAGCACTTCAAGTACTTTCTCATAAACTGAATAGTGGGATATTTTGTACGTGTGCATCTATAATAGAGATTTAACGTGTTCTATAGAGATACAAATACTAGCTGGAATATTATGGTCTTTTCGAGGGTTGTTTTGGCTTGGGATCCAGCAAAAGGTACAGAAGCATTGTTTTACCTTCAGGTAGGCGTGAAGAAGCTGTCAGATATGAAGCTTACTCAGATAAAACCTGAGTAAGAAACTGAAGATTTGCTCTCATGCTAATTTCATATTTAAGTCACACCCACTTTGGTTGAAATACAAACGCAGATGCAGATTTCCAGCCTCAGATCTCCGCCCAAAAGAGACCCCACCGATACATAGATTTTCACCAAACTTGGTGGAAACACTACCCTACCTGAGTCAGAAAGATTATTTCATTTTGGAATATAAAGGTCAAAGGTGAAGGTCAGAGCAAGGGCATAAATCTTTGGCGATTGAGAGCTCATAACCTTAAATCAAGTGTTGACAGGAATGCCATTAAGACAGAACACGAATAGGAAACCATATGTGGACTCAAATGAAACAGTTACCTTTGACCTTGAAGGGTCAAATCACAGTCAACCGGAAAATTCTTTCAAAATTCGATGATGTCACGGCCGTGATACTGAACGGAATTAAGACGAGCACGTAGGTAATTAAAACCAGTTCTCAGATAGGCTCCATGTGCGACATTCTCCACCAAAATCCAGGTCCCTTACAGAAAAGCATGGCTCGTTGCGTCGTGTCTCACCGTTAGCCTGCTCTGCTCTGCCACCAACTTCATAAACATTCCCAAGTTTGAAGCAGATTTGGACTGTAGCCAAGATATGCGACTCTCATTTGCAAGGCTTTTTATTTATTGATTTTTACCAATGTGTTTATAATTCCCCGTAATAATTATCCCACAATCCGCTCCATATAATTCAGGTCTGATGGTTTTGTCGATCTGTATCATAGTAAAGGTAAAGTCTGTGGGCTTTTACACCGGAGCCCAGTGGCTCATCAGGGCCGGTGCTTATCCCCGGTTTCTGTAGCGTGAAGCGACTCGGAGTTCAACTCGTCCTGGATGGGACGCTGGTCCATCGCAGGTTCCCTTCCCAGTGTTTTTACTGGAATCCATTTATACTGCTGGGTGAACAGAGGCACACTTGTGGTTAAGACCTTGCCCAGGGTTCCGAGCACAGAGGGGGTCTCACAGAGATTCGAACCCACGACCTCCTGATCATGAGCCCAGCACTCTAACCGCTATGGGCCACCGGGCCCCGATCTGTATCATAAACGGATGTAATTTGTATAATTAGCGAATGTACAGCATCTACAAACATGGAGAATGTGGACAGGTGTTGGAGCTTCAGAAATCACATTTGACCAACAATCGGTGACGGCGGTCGCTGGCTATACAAGGACGAAAGCCAGCTAGCTAATTTGATTCCAGTAAATTGCTGACCTGACGGCAGACAGGGAAAGCCATTCTCATTTCTCTCGCCTTCTTTCTTCCCAAGCTCTTCCTCAGACAGTGGCAAGAACGAGTTATCATACGGCTAGCTGACAGCTTAGTGGAGCGTTTCATTTAGCATTAGCATCTGAAACATTCCACTGCCAAAGCCATGCCCTGTCGAGAAGGAAGACGTTGAGAAATGTTGGCAATGCAGACTCACCCTTATGATGTCATTACTGAGGGGGAAATGAAAAACCTTTGAGCTCATTTTATTCCTGAAAGAAAAGTCACAGGCATGAAATTTACACAAGCGGCACACACCCTTCGTACAAATTTCACATACAGTGCACATTTTTACCACATAAGCACTGAATTTTTTAATTAATTAATTTTTTTTACACCTGGGGCCCATCATGTAGTTTAATTTTTCCACCTCTTGCTTCCAGTCATGCCTGAAACACGTCCAACAACATGTGAAACCTCTGTATACCCGAGTCCACACGCAAAAATCTCATGACATTCCCAGGCGCCTGGGTGTTTCTGGGTGGAGTTTGCATGTTCTCTCCGTGCCTGCGTGGGTTCACTCCAGGTACTCCGGTTTCCTCCCACAGTATGTAAACATGCGCAGCAGGCTGACTGGCGGCACCAAATCGCCCTTAGGTGTGAGTGTGAGTGGTTGTGTGAGTGTTGGCCCTGCGATGGCCTGGTGAGCTGTCCAGGGTGTACCCCATCCTCGCCCTGAGATGGGCGCCAGCCTCCCCGCAAACCTAATTAGGATTAAGCGGCGTAGAAAATGAATGAATGACTCGGTAGTGCGGTACATTGTCAGTATTTTTCCACTTTTGGGATCGTGTTCTCAGGGAAACGCCGTCACATCGACCACGGCATCCCAGATGACAACGGCTGGCTGCGAGAGCGAGAGCGAGAGATAAGCAAAAAATATTAAATAAAATCCCCACAAGCCTTATTTTCTGACTTTTGATTCAGTGCTTCATGCTAAATAGAAATACACAGCGCCTAATAGGATGTGCATTAATTTAATCAACTCCAGAAAATCAAGAATAAGGCAATTATTGGGATAAACCAAGTTTGGGGGGGGTGTGCAAATGGATTCTGGAAAACCTATTATCAGCTCTTTTTTAATGGAAGGGAACCATCTGGTGCTCTGACTCAGTGCCAAACTCGATGTCAGGAACGTCATCTTCGCAAAGGAGTGAAAAAAGGGTTGTGTACTTAATAATAATAATAATAATAATAATAATAATAATAATTATTATTATTATTATTATATATGCCTATTGAACACCTCCCTGGTGAGCAATGTCCAACAGAGAAGAGGCCTTGGGGTCGAACCAGAACACACTCGAGGGACGATGTCTCGGCTGGTCTGGTGAACGCCTCTGTGTTCTCCCGGAAGAGCTAGAGGACGTGCCTGGGGAGAGGGACGTCTGGACCTTACTGCTTCTGCTGCTGCCCCCATGACCTGACCTCGAGTCAAGCGGAAAAAGACGATGATGATGATGATGATGATGATGGTGACAACAACACTTGTTGTTGTTGTTGTTGTTGTTGTTGTTGCTGTTGTTCATAATGTGTAATTTTGGGCAGTCGTTTGCATACCTCAAGCTTTTCAAAAAAAAAAAAAAAAAAACTTGAACATTTCTGTAACAAGAAAAGTAAAAAAAAAAAAAAAGATCAAGAAATCAAGTGCCAAACACAAAACAAAAAAATTCAAGCCTCTCCTACAGTCTGGAAAATCAAAAACCAAAAGCAATACTATTAAATACCTTTAGAATAGTATTAAAGCAATGCACAGTCTTCATCAAATGTTTTATTTGCTAAAAAATATCAAATATTCAAATAAAAATTTAAATATTACATTCGGATGGTTTTCTTTCAGAATTATTTATAGTTTACAACCTATTTACAATAAACCAGCCATCAAATAAATGAGATGTGTAATCTTTGAAGAAGGAGTCTCCAGTGTCAGTAAAAGGAAGAAGGGAAGAACATCTGCAGGTTCATTTAATGAAAACATGTTTTTTTTTTTTTGCTCGCATGAAACCGTGCTCTTCTTTTTTCTTTCTTTTTTAAAATTTTTATAATTTTTTTTTTGTGCAAACGTTTTCCGAGACGTGAAAGCAGAACGCACGGCTGTCGGCTCCTGGAGCTTCCTCGCGTTCTGCGTCTTGTAGTCACAGCAGGGAAAAGCCGCTTTCGTTCAGAACTCGGATGTTCGAGCAGCGCCGACGTTTCCCAGCCATCTGTAATTGGCAGCTGGGAAGACTTGATGCGGAAGCCCGGTGGTGTTCCAACTTGTGCAGGAGGAAGATTTGAGAAGGTGAACGATTGATTTGCTTTCGCACACGTGGAACTCGCGTATATGTGCCGCAGCATTTTTTCCTTTTCCTTTGGCTTGTGGATGAAGGCGGGATCACAGGTCACGTTCGTGCTTTAAGCGTGAATATTCGATTTATGCAAACGCTTTATGAAAAGTCACAAAGTTATGCTGACACAAACGAGCGGAATATTTCAAACGGGAATGAAATTCTACAAATATCTCCCCATAAACATTTTTTTCCTTTGTCGTATTAATACGCCTCCCACCACACATTATTATAATCCCAGAAATAAAATGTAATATGTATACATACATATAAAACACCCTTGAATTGCAGTTGGACACATTTCCCATCAGCCCCCCTCCCCACACCGTTCCTCAGGCAATCGATAGGAAGCAAATTGTGCTGCTGCGAAGTGAACGATTTTAATCTGGGACTAAGTATCCTACAGTGGATTAATCCCCGGCGCTCTCTTACTTCCAGCGCTCTTCATGAAATATGTATAAGGCAGACACTGAGGGAAGATTGTGAGAGAAATAAAAAGTATTTTTACCCTCCGTACCTGTTCCAAAAGGAGGCGAACGAAGAGGCGGAAAGATAACGGACAACTGGAGGTTTCTGGGTTTTTTTTTTTTTTGTTGAACTCCTCTTTTGAGCATCGGATTAATTAGGAGACCTCCTGTGATGGCGGCCTCGAGCACCGCGTTCTTCTTCTTCTTTTTTTTTTTTTAGAAATGTCACGCGGTGACTGTAACTGATGCTAAAGCAGAGGCTTTTAATTGGGAGGGCTTGAAAAGGAAAGAAAATAGATCGTTTGTTTTGTTTTTGTTTCCCAGAACGAGTGCTAAAGAATCACCTGAACCCAAGAGATCTTTCAAAGTCGACTTCACTTCATCAACATCGCCGTGTTTCTTTCTCAGACCTTTCGCTCTCCTCAAAACACGAGGAATCGAGGAATCGAGACCGGAGTGTTGGATATCACTGGCACGTAACGCAACGATTCCAATTTCCAACAATACAAAGCAATTTAAAAAAAAAAAAATTCACACTGAAGTTAGAATTCGTGCTAAGCATGCGCTACACTTCACGCTATGCTAAACGTGACTGTTCAACTAAACATACTAAATATACGTGCTAAATCACAAGGAATTCTTTACAGAGATAAACTATTTCAAAACAGCTAAAGATTATCGCTTATAAATCGTCCTATAAATGTACAAGCACCGACCGCTCGCTCTCAATTAGCTCTGCTAGCATACTGTATCTCCGAACTAGCACGAGAGTTAGCATACATTTGAATTGATCCCTGAGGTTGTTCAGCTCAAAGAGCTGTAGATCTCTTCCAAGAGCTAAAAAAGTATATACAGTGATCCCTCACTATTGGCGGTTAATGTGGGGTCGAGACCCTACATGGACGCTGAATTTCCGTGAAGTAGGATCGACCCCCTGACTGACGTATACGTACATGTATATGTGTATATAATATCAATAAATAC
>JAQNCB010000005.1:3027242-3037328 GCA_030068295.1 Euristhmus nudiceps | reverse complement strand
AGAGCCAAATACATTTGAATCATTCAATATACCGAACCTAACCATTAATACCTGTAAATGAAGTAGATAATAGAACAAAGAAAAAAATTATAGGAAAATGTGGAATCTTACCTTTCGAGTGAGGCGATGTCCGAAAGTGAAAGTGGCGAGGAGGAGGGCAATGAAAATAATAAAAACGGCAGAAAATAAATATCAGGAAACATTAAACTTGTTTATACTTGAAACACTTTGGATTTTTCTTCTTCTTTTCCTTTTTTTGGCGGTGTATTACCGCCACCACCTGGACTGGAGAGGAAGAGCAGGATCATGGGACAGAGCATGATGGGAAATTGTGTTCCAATTCTTTCGTAATGCTGAATAATTTTTCATAAAATGAAGCGAAAAAACCTTTGCATATCATTTCGTAAAATTAATTTTTCGTGAACTGAAGTTTTCATATCTTGAGGTTCCACTGTGTACATATACCTACATGTGCACATATATTTATATATACACACAGACATACATAAATATATCTTAAATATTCCACATGTTCCAAAATAGCATTAATGTTAATTCTATTCTAACTTGAGGGGCATAGAGTTCAGAGGGTGTAAGGTAGCGCTGTGAAGCAAAAATGGATGATTATAACTCGTCACAATTATAATATATTAAATTATAATTACAATAAAATATCTCCCATAGTGGGCATCTGATGAACATTTTGGCGCTTCTTATAAAATGGGCATTTTTCAAGATTTTGTGAAACTTGGTCATCATAATTTCAAGTGCGGATCAGTTCCGAAATTTATTGGTTTGCTACTTGTATTACATTTTAATCAAGAAAGGAAAAATAATCTCAATCCATGGAACATCGTTCAAGTTATCTTGCCCGCAAACAGACAGACAGACCAGCATACAAGTTAATTAACTGACTAAAACAGGTAAAAACTACACGGTAGTATTTGACACTGACGTACAACATCGACAAAATGAAGACCTTCTCGGACAACGGGTGTACAAACTTGCCTGAAAGTAAAAATAAGCAAAAATAACCTCCGGATTCAACACGGAAACCCACAAAGAACCAAATGGTTATTATCCGATGGTGAAGATACGAACATTGCTTCCACTCTTCATTTGCCAAGACCGCGCTGAGGTGAGAATGTCCAGAACCCGAATCGAAAGCTCACTGATTATTTTCTACAAACTGCACTATTTTCAGGACAGGTCAGTGCCTTTTCCACCCTACGTAGTGCCCTATAGGTCAACTAGAGAATTGTGATTCAGCCTAACGTTACCTGCTGACAGAGTTTCAGAGTAATTTGAGAGCGAAAGGCCAAAAAAAAGCCCAGAGGTCCTTTCCGGGATGAATCACTGTCATTAAAGTTCGAAGAAATGAGATGGATTGAAGGGGGAAATGTCAGAAGTAGACTGAGAAAGACACACACAGAAGAAGAGGCAGACAGACAGCAACACATACCCACAGACACACACACACACAAAAACCCAGACAAGAAAAAAAAACAAACAGAGGACAGAAGAAATCCACAGCTGTTCCGCAAGGCTACGGATAACCGCATTCTAGACTCGTTTTATGATTATACTTGTCCTTATTTTTTTTCCCCCGAATATAAAGATCTTTCCGGGTCTTTACAGCTCCCGGTGGGCTGCTGCCAGAGCTGCCAGCCCGCCTCCATGGCAACCGCATGCTCGGCTGAAGACGGAGAAAATCGCACACAATTAGAGTGTGGACATACACTGCCATCTCAATCAAGCAGCAGGGCCAGAAGAATGCGCGGCAGCGTCCCTCATGCGTGACGAGACGTGGCTTCCTTCTGCCTACGAGCACATTCGACGGCAGGTTCAGTGCAAAAGCCCAAACTTCTTTAATGAAGGTTCTTTGAAATTAACCGAGCCTAACAACATGATGAAAACAGTCCATTTATCTTCTCATCTTATCCCTGCCATCATGTAGGGCTTTTCCCTTCCTGAATAATTTACTCGTAAATCGAAGTGAGGCTTTAGTGATTAATTCACTACCATTTGTAACAAGTTCCGATCACGACTCGTGGAATCGGAGGGATAAACATTCCCTCATCACATTTTTTTCATCTTTCCTGAAGACCCCCCCTCCAAAAAAAGACCAAAAGGGTATGGACACCAAAAGTTTTGAAGTTCACGGCCTTTCCTTATTCTTTTCCACAAACTTCGACGTGTCACACCCTGCAAACCAAGCTAACTGGATTATACCTGTAATCATTTGCAGTTATTCTGAGTCGTTCTCCATAAAACAGCTTTTCGTAGAGTATTCCAGCACCCAGAAGTGTAGCTAAAAGCAAATACAGTGATCCTTCACTTTTGGCGGTTAATGGGGGGGTCGAGACCCGACGCCGAATTTCGGTGACGTAGGATCGACCTCCCTGACTGACGTATACGTACATGTATGTGTAAATAATATTAATAAATACATATTCAGCACTATAAATACTTATAATAACAATTAAACATTCAAAAACAACCATAAGATGTAAATAAAATATAAATAACATAAAATACATACATGTAATTGTACATAGATGTAAATAAAGTGTAAGAAATGCATTTTCTGCCACACGAATGCTGTTATTTCAGAGCCAAATCCCAAACCGAGTCCCAAACCAGAGTCGGTAGTGACCATGACGCCGTTCCCTTCACTATTTCCCTATTCAGTAGTGAAAGAGTGAACAGACACTACTGACTTCGTTTGGGACGCGCCCTCTGAAATCTCACAAGCTGATTGGTCGAGACGAATTTCCCACTGAATCCGAGTCAGTAGCATCGTCTTATGGCGGTTTCATAAAATTTTTTTCCATAATTGCTTACTTTTATTTTCTATGATTTTTAAAAAAATCCGTGATGCACTGAAGCCGCAGAACCTGAAGCGCGATATAGCGACGGATCACTGTCATCGACTATGGGTGGAGAGGCACTGTTAAAAGATCTCAGGGATAAAGTTGTAGAAAGGCACAAGTCATGATGTTACGCTTTAGGACAGACTAAACAGGACCCAAATGCAGGAGTCGCAGGAGACGGCGTAGAGTGGAGACAAAGCACGATATTTATCAGTGAATACTCCAGGTGAAGAGACAGACAGACAGCAGAGTGATCTTGCAGTGAACCAGGCATAGACTTAATCACAAAACATAATCCATGGCAAAAACAAGACGATCTAACAACACGATCTTTCGATCATGAACCAGCACAGGGAGCTGGTTAGCAGGAAATAAATAGGAGTCTTTGATGAGGTGCAGGTGTACACAGGGAATTGGTAGGGCTACGCCCGTCAGCCTGGAGAGACACATGGGAAAGAGAACACAGAGAGAAAAACCAGGACAGCGCCCCTAGTGGTGAGAACGTGCAGTGTCGTGACACTGGAGATGAATACTGGGAATCTCTGGCTGCCTGGCAGTTGCACTGAGTAAATAAAGCTGGGAAATAATTTCTCTCTGCCTTTATTTCAGGCTGCAAAGCAAGAAAATATTAATATTTTGAGGGGAGGAAATTATTTTCTCTCCCCACTGTACAGATAGGATTGATCAGGTGTCCAAATACTATTTTAGAGTATTTTTAGAAGATTTTTGTTCATTTCGAATGTCAGCATGGGAAGCATGGTGGGATAGGGTTAGCGCGTCCACCTCACTGCAAGAAGGTCTTGGGTTCGGGCTTGGCGGGGGCGTTTGTATGTGGAGCATGCATGTTCTCCCCCGAGCTCGCGTGGGTTTCCTCTGGGTACACCGGTTTCTTCTCACGATCCAAAAACATGCTGCATTAGGCTAAATGGCTGTTTCAAATTGCCCCAGGTGTGGATCTGAACATGAAGGGTTGTGTGTTTGTGTTGGCCCTGTGAAGGTTTGGCGAGATGTTCAGGGTGTAGTCTGCCTCCTCCTAATTGGATTACGCGGTTCAGCAAAGGACTGAGTGAAACGTCAGCGCAATTTACTTTCAATGGGATGGGTGTCTAAACTTTTGCACCTTCCACGTTTCATGATGCTGCCTTTTATTCTGTTTAATTCAGGAAATAAATAAAAACAAATAATACATGCACATTATTGTGAATTTATTTACGAAAAGGTCTTAAACTTGTTGTTTGAGTAAAATGACAAATTTAATTAGAACATTTTAATTCTTTTTGTAAATTTAGTTTTTAATTAGTTTTTATTCAGCACATAATTAGTCATTTGGAATTCAGTTTTTCTTTAGAAATATTTTAATCGGTTTTGAATGCGGTCCCTCGGAAAGTCTGTAAAATATAATTTGACTCGGGTGGCAAAATTTTTGCATAAAAGCTGCAAGTTTAGTCAAAGCATCCTCAAAAAAAAAAATCTCGCATGTTGCCAAGTTGTGAAAACGGTGTAGGAGTAAACAGTCGACTGCAACTTCACCAGCTTCTTCCATCCCTCATTAACAGCGCAGACGACGTGAGAGCGGAACTGGAACTCCGGCCATTTTTCCCCCCAGCACTGAACGATCTGTTCTCGTCCTTTGGTCGCTGTGGTTACAGACGGCTGCCTGACGCTCTGATTGGCTAAGAGATGTCCCAGAAAGGCTTGGGAGAGCGGTAATGTCTTCACTGTCCATTAACAGTACCAGGAACTCATATCCAGCTGCGTGAGTCAGCGCATTCGGCACCATCAATCTAATCAGTGGCGAGAAGCGAGCAACCGTAACTATGGCAATATAACAACAGACAAATTGGATTACCTTGTGATTTAGGGTTTTTATTAGAAGCGTGTACGGATCAGATCTTTTGATTAGCTAATCACTGGCATCCTGAACAGACAAAACACAGGCCAGAAAACATTATTATGCCCAAATGAAGGCTGAGAGATTTTCGGAGTTGAAACTGAAAAGATTTTTCTTTGTTCTGCCTTCATGCTTTTGCTTAAGATGCTGAGGTTGGAACTGCCAGGCAAGAGGCCCACAGGAACCAAAGAGAAGGTACATGGATGCACTGAGAGAGGATATGAAGTTAGTTGGTGTGAAACAAGAGGATGCGGAGAACAGGGATGGATGGAAACAGATGATTCGCTGTGGCGACTCCTGAGGGGAGGAGCCCAAAGAAAAGTAGTAGTAGTAGATAGCTTCATGCTTTTTGTTGGTAAGAACTTCAGAGTTCGGACTGAGAGAGCAAGTGGAGACCTCCTGTGAAGGCCAGACAAAGGACAACAGAGTCTGAGGTCAAAAAGTAAAGTATTAACTCAAGAACCCTGGAAAAAAACATGGAAGCTCATTCATTCGTTCCTGTTTTTAAGCTGCTTGATCCTAATTAGGGTCTTCGCCAGCTCATGGCATTAAGTGGTACCACACTGGACGGCTTGCCAGGCCGTTGCAGGGCCAACACACATACAACCATTTATGCTCACTCTCACACCAAGGAGGGATTTGAAACAGCCAGCTAGACCACTGTGCATGTTTTTGGACTGTGGGAGGAAACCGGAGTACCCTGAGGAAACCCATATAAGCACGGGGAGAACATGCAACTCTACATTGAAACACCTCCAGCCCAGGAATTGAACCCTCTTGCTAACGTGGAAGTCGTCATTAATTCATCATCTCAGCACAGCCAGTTTTCTTGTTGTTATTGTGTTTTAGTTTCACTTTTGTTTCCAGCCAAGCTTCAATATATAGATTTAGGCACTGCCTTAAAGCAGAGCTCCTGATAAATCTCTCTTTACAGTGGCCAGAGCCTGGGTTTGCTTCTTACTACCGACCTGAGTTTTGTTTTTATTCATATCACCTGTTCCGTGGATTTATCCGTTTAACGAGTTCATGTTCTGTGAAGCTTCTGATTTCGGCGGTTGCTCCATGAACATTTATTTCCCTGCAAGTTTGCCTGCTTACCCGAGTTACTTTGTGTGCGTCTTATTCTGTACGAGTCTCTTTTTTGGAGTTTCAGTTTTGTTATTAATCATACCCTTTTTTTGCTGTTTAGTATGAAACTCAGTGATACATCAGAGATAATCAGCATTAACTCAGCGATGCTGCAACCTTATTGGGCTTTCTGTCTGTGGTGGGCATATGCACGATCACCGGCCTAAACATGGGACAACCAACCAAGCCATTTTCCATGACTTTAGGGACTTCCATTGGGAGCTCCGTGATCATTGGTTCGTTCCCTGAATGTGTTCAGCAGTTCTGTGTTTCCCTTTGATTCATTTCTTTTTTTGACCTTCCTGTTGTTCTGACTGTGATTTCTATCTTACACGTACGTTTCTTCGTACCTTGAATCTTTGGCATGGCTTATTGTAGGGTTACTTTCATAGTGATCTAATTATTCTAATACTTTTCTCATTCCTCGCGTTGTTATTATGCTCATTAAACCCCTTCAATTCAGGTGATTGCTCAAACCTTGCAACTGTAGAGAACTATTCATGATAACAATATAATCACTAAATCATATCGCATTGATCTTGCATTGAGAGCCGTGATTACTTCAGCATTTTTATATGGCAGACGGAATGAACGTTTTTATGTATGTATATCTATTCCATGATAATTTTCTTTTCTATGCCTGAAAGAGTGAGTGGCTTTTATTCCGCATGAAAAATAAATACTGACTGGCGCTGCACTTATTCAATACAACTCAATTTTATTTGTAGAGACATCATCCCAAAGCAACTTGGGAGAAATCCGCCCAAATTTAGATCCTCATGAATCAAAAAGTGGCAGCAGAGACAGAAATGAGAATTTTATTCCAGGTAACACAGACTTGAACCTATCAACATCATCACACACACACACACACACACACACACACACACACATATATATATAGACAGATCGATAGATAGAGAGAGTCCCATTCTCAGTTCTTTCATGATGTAATCATAAAATGGCAGGAGGAAGTCATTGAACTTCACTGGAACGTTACAGACAAATGAACATGAGCATCCGATTGCAGTATAAAAATATCAGGTCTGAAAGTGAATAAAATGTGACCTGGTCTGAAAGAACCCAACCAAAGTCACAAAAACACTTCATGAACTCTACATTGTTTACCGTGATCAATCAGGTTCTGTGGCAAAATTAGATGACTGCTGTAAACATAGTGTGGCTGGTGGTATAGGGGTGAGAGTGCTGGGCTCATGATCGAGAGGTCGTGGGTTTGAATACACATTAGACCCCCACTGTGAGAAGACCCCTGGGCAAGGTCTTCACTCCAAGTGTGGTGCTGTCCTCTCGGCAGTATAAATGGGTACCAGTAAAAACACTGGGAAAGGAAGCCGCGATGGATTCGCATCTCTTCCAGGAGGAGCTGAACTCCTAGTCACTTCACGCTACTCCGAAACTGGAGCTCAACCAAATTACTTCAAATCGGCAATAAATCCCCAAAATCACTAAAAAAGTCAATACCCAAAAAAACCCTACCTGCATTTAGCCCTACCTCTACCCCTGTTTGACGTTAATTGCTTGCACTCGGTATCCGTACACACAGTGCAATCAGGGCAGATTCCTGAGAATGGCGCGATCACAGTGATCTCAGCTTCCACTGTTTATCTCTCTGTGAAAATAACATGTATTTCCAGGGCATTGATTATTTCAGATAAATATTCACACCATGTGACTTCATCAGATTCTGACATCTCGGAGAATTCTGGAAACGCACCATTCACCCATTTCCCGAGCCACTTCAACCCACTACGGTCGTGAGGAGGCCGGAGCCCATCTCGACTCTGGGCGACAACATGGTACACTCTGAACAGCTTGCCAGTCCATCACAAGGCAAAAAATACAGAGCAATTTCCACTCATTGACACACCTGGGGCAATTTGGAACAGTTAATTAGCCTAATGTGCATGTTTTTTGGACTGTTGGAGGAAACTCGGAGCACTCGGAAGAACCCCAGACAAGCACGGGAAGAACATGCAGAAATCCACACAGGAACACCGTCGCCGAGCCGGGGACTTGAACCCACAACCCTTTTGCTGTGAAGTGGATGTCATAAATTTTTAACCAACACAAGAAAAGCATCTGGAAATGTGCTTCTAGGACATTCCGAAAACATTGCTCCCACATCTCTAGTCGTTGGCATGGCACTCCGACAGGTGATATTTCCTTAATGTTCATTTTTGTCTCTGAAAATAGTCTGTGCACCACCATGAAGTCGAAGCACTCCAAAATTATTTACACTCACTCTGTTGCAGTTTGAACCGTCTTAAAATCTGTAGAACGCTTCTTGAATAATCTTTCCACGCTCTCTGTTAGCTGGGGAAACATCACCGTGATCCGCTTTAGCAGTTTTCCCGCCAACCTATTACATAAACATGATTTTTACCTCAGGAGCTCAGTTATCCTCCCCCGCCTTACTGTCCCAGAGGTAGGACGAGGCAGTTAAAGTGTGCGCGCTCGATTGTTTAGTAGTCTGGGAGACACACTGCCATTGACAAACATTGCTTTTGTCAAATGTAGGACTCAGGAGTCTTTCTAGATGCTGTACGAACAAATTCCTATCACTCAAGCCATCCATCAGCAGCTAGCGGTGACACATAGAAGCGCTCACTGTAGCGCTCACTATATATTGTGTCATCAATATAAAGTAAACAACCGCCTCATGATTAAAGACGCAGCAGAATGAGGATGGATGGCGAAAGCAGGAAGAGACATCAGTCTAAATGAATAATAGATGCGAGCACGCACTCAAGCTATTGAGCCAGGTCGCTTTATTTAAACGCTGTGGCGTGAATAGAGTAGCGAGGTGTGACATCACACTCGCACGGTAGCATTTCTGCTGGATTGAAACAATCATTGAAAACGGCATGGACGGCGTAGCGTGACTGTAATTACTGGTATACAATGGGTCAGTGTTTCGTTTTAGAGTGTAATCATCAATCGGAGAGCCAGTCTTATAAATTCTACCACTTGTCGACAGTGTCAGTTCATAAAAGTAGATGTATTCCATGAGTAACGTACTGTAGGTATTTCAAAAATTTTGCGGTGCAAAGATAACTTTATAGTTCGCATATACAGTGGTACCTCGAGATATTTTAAAATAAAAAACCAGAATGAAATAAGAACCAAATACATTTGAATCATTCAATATACCGAACCTAACCGTCAATACCTGTAAACTAAGTAGATAATAGAACATAATGCAAAAAAAAAAGAAAAAAATAATAGGAAAATGTGGAACCTTTCCTTTCGAGTGAGGCGATGTCCGAAAGCGAAAGTGGCGAGGAGAAGGGAAAGAAAATAATAAAAACGGCAGAAAATAAATGGCAGGACACATTAAATTTAAGCTTCTAATTTCCATCGGATTCTTCTTCTTTTCTTTTTTTTTTTTGGCGGTTGACAAACTGACTTAAAGAGTATTACCACCACTACCTGGACTGGAGTGTGGATTTTGACTCACTTCCCCTCTAATGATGATTGATGAGAAAGAATCTTGTTAGGGTGACGGAGGTGGAACTTAGAATCCACCGCGTGAGGAGAGATCGGACCCATTCGCACGACCAAGCTGACGAGAGGAGCGGATTGCAGAACACACCTTTATTAAGGATAAACAAAAGGTTAAGTCTTCCTCAGACGGAGGAAACTGACTTACTGACAGACTAACTGAAAAGAAAAGAAAGCCGACAGATCCAGGAACCATGAAGACATGAAAATACCACGAAACCAAAACCACGAAATCAACCAGCAAAAACAGATAACCAAGGCAGCTTTAAATAGCGTCAGAACAGCCGATTAACAGGCTGGCAAACTGGATACAGCTGGAAGGGAGTGAGTACACCACAGCGCATGCGCGAACTCAGCAGCGTGACATGGAGCGCCCGGGTGGTAACGGCGCCCCAAGTGGCGGAATCGCGCAGCGTCATGACAGAATCTGACCAAGAGGACAGCAGGATCATGGTACTGAGCATGATGGGAAATTGTGTTCCGTTTCTTTAGTATGCTGAATAATTTTTCGTAAAATGAAGCGAAAAACCTTTGCATATCGTTTCGTAATATTTTTGTGTACTACAGCTTTCGTATCTCGAGGTTCCACTGTAGTAGAACTTGAATTATTTTAATGTAAGTTTTTTTACTCATTTTTCTTCCCAATTTAGTCGTAATGGACTAATACGGGGG
>JAQNCB010000005.1:2940850-2951451 GCA_030068295.1 Euristhmus nudiceps | reverse complement strand
ACACACACACACACACACACACACACACACACACACACCTAAGGGAGATCTGGAACAGCCAATCAGCCTCCTGTGCATGTTTTTGGAATGTGGGAGGAAACCGGAGTACACAGAGGAAATTAATGTGAGCATGGGGAGAACATACAAACTCCACACAGAAACACTCAGGCTAGGAATCGTACCAAGGACCTTCTTGCTGTGAGGCGGACATGCGAACCACTACACCACTGTACCGCCCTATTATTATTATATTATTATTATTATTATTATTATTATTATTATTATTATTATATTATCATATTATTATTATAGTATTATTATATTATTATTATTATTATTATTATTATATTATTATTATTATTATATTATTATTATTATTATTATATTATTATCATATTATTATTATAGTATTATTATTATTATTATTATTATTATATTATTATTATTATTATATTATTATTATTATTATTATTATTATTATTATTATTATTATTATTATTATATTACATATTTATTAAATCAGTGCAACTACCCCACACCCTAATATGTGGCTGAGCACTGACGGAAATACTCTGAAATCCAGCACCTTCAGTAAACCAACAATCCCACACGCTCACCCACATTCATGGTGGCGGAGTTCAGTTCTAATGTGTCCAATAAATCGAATTTGGGCTCAACGTTACAGTTATGGTTGTGCAGCCGTGGCCTCATGGTTAGAGAAGCGGCTTTGGGACTGAAAGGTCGCTGGTTCGATTCCCGAACCTTCCCTTTGTCCACATTCATGGCTGAAGCGCCCTTGAGCAAGGCACCTCACCCCCAACTGCTCTCCGGGCACCACAGTGTGTGTGGCAGCCCACTGCTCCGAGTGTGTGCGCTCACTTTGGATGGGTTAAATACGAAGGCAATAATTTCCCTTGCGGGATTAATACAGTACATCAAAATCCAAAAAAAAAAAAAAAAGAAGGAGCCGCTCCAGTAAACGCCTCCGAACACCGAACACGCCATCTGATCTACAGATGGCGGCACCAGCCATGCCACTCATTTCAAATTAAAATGTAATCAAGTGGTTTCGTAACATGCGTCGCGCATCATAAGTGTCAAAAAATGGAGAGAAGGTGATACATGTCAGTCATCTGACCTTATATCACGAGATTGCTCCAAAAGTCACAAAACAGAAAAGGTGTGTGTGGTGTAGTGGGGTAAATGAGATCGTGATCGTGAGCGAGGGAGCGATGGAGATCTGATTTCATCATCGTCAGTGGGAGTTATGTTGCCTAGCATAGACATCACTCAAGTTTGGAGACAAAAACAAAAAAGCAGGTCTTTGTAATGTACTGTTAGGTTTGTCTTCCAGGCATCCATGTTCTTTTTTTCTTCATGAGAATATAAAGACAGGAGCACCCTGCCGGCTTCAGGAAGACGGCAGAGTGAGACGTGCGAGAGATAAGAAGCACCTCAGGCACCATGGGCTAGCGCTCCATACAGACTGTGAGCTAATCAACACACATTGATCACGAGGTGGTGTTCAGGACGCCCTGCGGTTCTCGTGGTCCTGTGCTTCATGAAACATTGAGAGGTGCGAAGTGTTTGTTGTTGACTTTGATCCCTCGGATGCCTACCTGTCCATCTCTCGCGCCACAGCCTTTGCTTCACATCAAAGCGCTTTTCATTTTCTACAGGACTTTCGCTTTAACCCTCGTTCAAATTCACACCGTGTGTCTTTTACATTTATCGCTCGCGCTACGTTCGCGATCACGACATCACCACGGCTGCATTCTTTCATTTATTTATTAACCAGCTTTTGTGCGGTCGGCTTAAACCTGACGGGGCGCTTGGTTTGATCCCGAAATAGCAAAAAGGCGTTTCTTGCACCCCTGCGTAGCACATGAACCAGGTCTTTAACGATGTCGGCAATGTAATTAAAGAAATCGCATGTTGCGACGCAGACTGGAAGCAAATACCTGCAGAACTGCCGGATTGTGTGGACGATCCGAAATTTCGGTCAGTGTGCGGTTTTCACTCTATCTGTTGCACAGTATTGTTCATCAGAGAGAGAGAGAGAGAGAGAGAGAGAGAGAGAGAGAGAGAGAGAGAGAGAGAGAGTAAGAAAGTACAAGAGCACAACACACAATCGTAATATTTACAGTTTTCAACCATCCACTGGAGCCTCAGGTTCGTAATCTTGGTTGCCATGACTGGAACCCATGGTTGTTGCCCAACCACATCAAGGCTTGGCCTCTAAGATGCTCTTCACATTGGTGCGTTTGTAAAGAGCTGTTTTCCTTCTAGCTTGAACTGGTCTGAGGTGTGGAACTACCACTCACTGAATCTTTACCTCTGTCACAAACCACAGTTTGGGTGGTGGGATTACAATGACCGGCGTTGGATTGACAGATGGGTTTGTCAGTTTGCTTGTGTACGATATCCTGTCCGCACCATGGCACGACTGTTCACCAAACTTGGTGGGGGCACTACCTTCCATGTGTCCCAGGGATGCTTTCATTTTGGAATGTCAAGGTCAAAGGATAAGGTCAGAACAGGGTCGCAAATGTTGGGGGACGACCATTCTCCCATGTTAAAGTTGAAATTGCTTATTGCTGAGAAACAAACTGACATCATGAATGTAATGAAGGAAGGATAGGAAATATTGACATGCATTCAAGCAGCATAATTCCCTTTCACCTTGAGTAACCTTGAAAGGTCAAGCTCAAGGTCAGGGGATTTTGAGTGCTCATAACATTGAAACGAGTCCTGATAGACATGCTGTTACATAATAAATAAGAAGCCATATATGGACTTTTAAATAAAACCTTTGACCTTGAGTGACCTTCAAAGGTTTCTTTGCTGTATTGTACATCCTGCATGACGGATGTGCCTTATGCTTTTGTGATCTGGCATCAGCATGACAGATAGAGATGCCATGTGGTCTGCTTTTTAAAAAGAGGCAACAGTACAGTGTTAAAAACATCTTGAAAGGAACTTTCATCTGTATAAACAGTTATAAAGGTAATACTGTAGTTATACTGAACAGTGGGCGTGGCTCGTCCTTGTGTCTCTTCTTGAAAGGTTCGAAAACCAACATTCATTACTATTTGAGCGGTCCTGCGAACACCAATTAAAAAAAAAAAACAGTGATGGAAATATAATAAAAACTCAGAGCTGACACGTGTACGGTCTTACCGAGCTGCATCTTTCATAATGCATCATTTTGGCCGGCCCCAGGCAAAGAAGTGTGACTGACAGCTATGAGGTAAAAAATTCTGCTTATTACACCTTTAAGTGAACATTCAGAGAAAAACATGAAGGGGTAAAAGAAAAAATAAATAAATAATTTTTTTTTAAAGAATCCTCTCTGCGCTGACAGCGAGCCGCCGCTGCTGTGAACATCTGTTACGATAAACAGCTCCTGACTGAAAGTGAGTGGAATATGAATTCATCTCCCATCATACTGAAAAGAAAAGAAAAGAAAAGAAAAGAAAAAGCCCAAGTGTGATTAAAGAGTGTCTCGACGACTTACTTACGAAACCACCGGTGGCGAGACGGAGCGCTTCGCCTGTTTGTCAGGTTTCACCAAAAACACTTTAAAGACCGCGCGAATCGTTGTGTATTTCCACCAGATCCTCTTATTGAACATTTTAAAGAGAAGCGAGAAAATTTTAATAATTGACTAAAAATGAAGAAATAAAGTGAAACATGTTCTATATTACTTGTAATAAAGTAAAAAAGTTTAAAAATACCTTATAATATACACACACACACTCTGTGATGTTTAATGAGTAGCACGGTGTTGTCGTGGTTACAGTTCGAATTTCTTGGTTTCCTCCTGGTACTCCAGTTTCCTCCCAGTCCAAAGACATGCACATTTGGGTGATTGGCTGTTTGAAATTACCCATAGGTGTGAGTGCGAATGTGAATGGTTGTGTGTGTGGCCCTGTGATGGCCTGGTGAGCCGTTCAGGGTGTACCCCACCTTCACCCATTGTCGGCTGAGATAGGCTCCAGCAGCCCCACGACCCTAACAGGATTAGGCGCTCTGGCATATGAGTAAGTCATATTAAATGTTTAAATACCTTTGGGTTTTTTTTTTTGTTCTTGTTTATTTGTTTATTTAATGTCTAAAAACAGCTGTTTGTTTTTACTTTTTTTGTATACATCTATTTGTATTTAGTTAATTGTTTAAGTTGTCTGAACATTTCTTTGTGCTTATTTCTTTGTGTTTATTAGTTTGAGAACACTTTATTTATTTATGTATTTATTACGTATGATTAAGGAGTGTTTATTTTTTTATTTGAAGACTTGGTTTTATTTATTTATGTTTCCTTGTTGATTTATTTAATGCATTATCTTTGTTCAGCTGGTTATTAATATTTATGTATTTTTACAGAATGCCAAAATATTTGTTTTTATTTACTTGTATGTGTTTTTGTTTACCTCAGGGCAGAATATTTGTTTGTTTATTTATTTGTATCAATTTACCTGTTTACTTAATGTCAGAATATTTTTTTTTTGTTGAAAAATTATTTATTTGTTTATTTGACATTTGAATATTTATTTGTTTTAAAATTTATGCAAAATTCAATTCTGTTGACTTTTAATATTCAATATTAACACTGATTCGAACAAACCTCCGAAAACCAGATTACGGATACCACCGTTGCGTCCGTCGGATTTTCCACAGCAGTCGACGCAGTGAGGAGACGAATGTCCTCGGTCGCTTTGCAAAGAACTACGAATGTTCATAAAGTTTATTAAAAAGTGTAAACAGTCGATTTTGCTTCACTCTGCTCACCTGCTTGAAGTTCAACGAATGAGGTGAACCCCATCGCGGATCACGGCGCCAGGCATCGGAGAAGTCTGGAGGGCAAGAAAATGAATTTTGATCACATGTGGACGGGATCCTGAGATTAAAAGCCTGATTTGTTCTCTTGTGTTCCCTGTGCTGAGGTCACCTTCGTAAATTAAACAACACTAAACTAGACTGTGAGCACTTCTTAAAACTTTCTGGAAAAGATTTCAAGACCTCAAGCATCAAAAGAAATGCTTATATATATATATATATATGAATTTTAAATCGGGCAGCACGGTGGTGTAGTGGTTAACATGTTTGCCACACAGCAAGAAGGCGTGGGTTCGATTCCCAGCCTGGGCGTTTCTGTGTGGAGTTTGCATGTTCCCCCCGTGCTCGTGTGGGTTTCCTCCGGGTACTCTGGTTTCCTCCCACTGTCCAAAAACATGCACAGTATGCTGATTGGCTGTTCCACATCTCCCTTAGGTGTGTGTGAATGGTTGTGTGAGCGCCAGCCCTGTGATGGCCTGGCGAGCTGGCCAGGGTGTACCCCGCCATCACCCAGAGTCGGCTGAGACGGGCGCCAACCTCCCCGTGACCCCAATTAGGAATAAGCGGTTTAGAGAATGAATGAATTTTATATACGCAAATAATCCACAAAGACAGTACCTGCAGCTCATGATTGATCCCCAAACCCTGATCTCGCATGTTCAGTCTAAATTTAAACCAACAGATTTCAAAGAATGTGATGAAAAAAACCAACTCCTCGACAAAAGTTCCAATTAAACCAAAGAGCATTAATTGCTCATGGCGAAAAATAAAACTTGAACCAAACAAACAGGTGTCGATTTGCTAATGAGTTCTGGGATTTGGGTCTCAGACTGACAAATCGGCTAATTCTGGCAGCCTCCTCTCGAACACCCAGAGACTCGAGAATGATCAAGCGGCACTCTCGTCTCCGTGTGCATTCCTGCCTCCTGTCCTGATTGAGGAGATCTGGCTCCAAAAATACACGCGGACGTGGATGATAAACGATGCAGTAACGAGAGCACGCCAGACTGTGAATTGATCGACACCGTTACGTGAACATGAGACGGAACCGGTGGGGGTCGACTGTCACCGTGGGGATGTCGTTTAGTTTGTTGGTGATCCCAACCTCCCCGAGAGGTCAAGCGACAAGCACGCCCCGGTCCCACGTGTCATCAGTAACTGAGTAAAATCCGGCCAATGACTTAATGACGCTGTCAGTGTGCGCCTAATGGCTCCGTGCCTGGCTGCTCCATATTAATTTGGGCGGAGGTTATTTTTTATTGTGTCTGTCAGCCACTGATAAACCTGCTCTCTTCCTCCCATCCATCAGCCCCTTCTATTTTCCACTAGCCTCATTCTTTCTCTCTCAAAATCATCCTGTTCTGTTTCTCCGACTCCTGCCTCCCGCGTGACGGAGCCTCCGTTTACAGCTTCACGTTCACATTGGAAAATAAATAAATAAATAGAACACACATGCACGCTAATATTACCTCATGAGCCTCCCTGTCCCCCCCCCCACATGTCCACACACCTCCCCCACCCCGCGTCCTCATCCTCTGATGAATGACCCGAGCGCCTGCATCGATTTCCAAACCGAAACAATTTGGGAACAAAACAAGTAGCAGTTTATCATATCGATTTTCCTCCCAATCTCTCCCCTCTAGGGTGGCGCCGTGTCGGGAATGAAAAAGTGAAAGACGTGGGTCCTGAGCAACGGGCGCCGATTTTTAACAGCAGGCCACACACTTAGCACGTGTCACCATCACACCCCCCACACAAACACACACACACACACACACACACACCCACCCCACGTCACTCTCTAAAATGAGTCCGCGGCGGCGTTTTCACCTCTTCACCACAATCCCCGCGATTTTCTTTCTCTTTTTTTTAAATAAATACCGACATGCTCTTTTGTCACCGCATTGCAGTGCGAGCATGAAATTGGTGCCACCTCCAAAAAGAATAACAATAATCACTATCTCTTCCAGGTTTTCTTGAGAGATCGATGCTCCCTTCTTTTCTTTGCAGGGGCTTTCAGCTTGCAGAGCTGCTGCATGAATGTCAGGGCTGTCGATACACCGGTTTCCGAAAGGTCGAGTTTCTCCGTGTGGACGGTAAACATGACTGCTGTTCTATATCTGGTCACATGCGTGGAGGAACGACGCCGTTCAACATGCATCAGTTCACAGCTCTGGAAGTGTGAATTCTCAAACAACACACACACACACACACACACACACACGCCCACGAGCCACTGGGGAACGGAGGTGACTGAAACAGCAGCAAAACAACACAATGACACAGACTGAGGAAAACATCCTGTTACAACACGTGCGGTTGGAAAGAAATAATCAACACATCTGTAATAAGTTTTTACTAATAAACAACACACTTTTTATCCATTTATAGCGACGTTTTAATAAAACAAACGTACTTCCTGTTTTTCCGCCCACTTCCATTATAAACTGAATAATATACAATTATAAAAAAGGTCATCTGTTCAATTTTACTGAGCTAAGTGACAAAACGAGGCGCTTCCCACGGTGGGAAACCGACCGACTCTTCCTGCGCTGACGCATTAAACCGTCCACCATCTTCAACCAAATTACACTCTACTTTATTTTTCGGAGCAGATGCCGCGTAACGTCTGTCCTTCACACTGGTTCCTGTTTGATTGACGCGTCCTGGCACGTCCTGTCATCCCGCAGGATCCCCTGGAGCCTGTCTCAGCTGGGCACTGGACAAAACCCTGTACAGCTCGCCAGACCATCGTAAGTGAGTACACGATGGCAGTGGAGCGGGGGGGCTTGCATGCGATTTTACACCATTAGTGCTTATTATTATTATTATTATTATTATTATTATTATTATTATTAATAGTAATGATAATAATAATAATAATAATACATTTTATTTATTATTATTAAGTGGTAAATGGTATGAAAGCGCGCACACCTACCCCCCCACCCCCCGCTCCATGCTCCACCCAGTAAAAGTGAAGCTTAGCTGAGCTTATCTCCGCGTCTGTGAGGGGCTTTGAAATTATTTTGCGCTTCATCTCCGCTTTTTATTAACACAGTCATGGAAATTTACGTTGATCAACTATTAAGTAGACCAAATTAAGTCAGTCCACGCAACTCACCCACTAAAATAAGTGGGTACACAGTGTGTACCGGTGTGTACCCACCACTACAGCCCTGATCGTAAGGCCAACACATGCACAACCCTTCACACTCCCGCTCACACCCAGGGCAATCTGGAACAGCCACTTCGCCTTGCATGCATGTCTGTGGGACCCGAATGGGAACAGGAACAACATGCAACCTTTCCCTGAATGGCTTCTTTCTTCGAGCCTGTTGCTCTCACCGTGTTTGGTGCAGGGGACGGATTCTTCAAAATGACAATAAGAATATGTTTTTTAATATTTAATACTTTCATTAAACATTTTGTTGCGTTTTGTGAAAGTAACGCGAGAATGAATGGAAGAGGCAGCCAGGGAGGGTTCGCTTTGAGCCCAGCAGCCACTTGGTCTGGCTCAGAGCACAGAGGTCACCTGACTGAGTCGGTCATGTTTAACATTGTCTCATAAAAAAAGAAACTATAAAAAACTAAACTTTCCTTTTAATGTGCTTTTTTGTGGAGTATGGACTAAAATAATTGTGAATTTCAATGAAAAAATAATTAAATATATTACATGCTCGGCAGCCTGCTTTTCACTTTATTATTATTATTATTATTAATAATAATAATAATAATAATAATAATAATAATAATAATAATAATAATATTATTACTATTATTATTATAATTATTATATTAATAATTTCTAAACTGATAATCGTTGTATAATTTATATGGAGCATATTTTTTATTCCCAAGGAGAAATTAATATATATATTAAAAATAAAGCGAGAGAAATTGAAGCAAATTAAGCAGAAAGAAAAATCATTAAAATATTTTTTCACAAGCAGAAAGATAAACAAACAACACAAAGATGTGAAGAAAAGTTTGGTAATTATCATGATGAAATAGTGTCACAATATTTCTCGGACGTGTTTATTGTTTGTCTGGTTAAAAACACTTTTGGAAATTTTCTCCGTGTTACAAATTGACCATCAGCCTCATTAAGGATTATTCACTGATTTACAGAGGAGGAGGAAGAGAAGCAGCCCGGTGGTAGGCTGCTGGATTACCGATCCCTGGGTCGGGGGGTTCAAGCTCCATGATCACCGGGTTGTCCCTGCGGTCCCCCCAGTGCCTCTAACTGGGTTACCAGAGGCCGGCCGTGTCTCTCGCTGTCTGTGGTGAGAGGGATGTAAAAGAACCATCACTGACTTTCGTCAAGAGGAGCTGCAGAGCCGTCAGCGTGTTTCTGCCCTGGGATGGCCTGACTAACTGTCCAGGGTGTACTCTGCCCTCGCTCCGATTTGGCTGAGATGGGCACCAGCCTCCCCATGACCCTAATTAAGATTAAGCGCTTAGGAAAATGAATGAAAGAATAATAACAACAACAATAATAACCCATGTTAAAAAGAAAAGTAATTGTGATCAAATAATACGTGATCATTTCACCCTGCAGCTCACAAAGCTTCCCACAATGCCCGGTTTTTCGCGATCACACAACACTGTTGTAACACTGTTAGCGCCCATTCAAACCTAATGGAGGAGAAGCAATTTCAGGTGTGAAATGAAAAAGCTATTTACCCCTCCCCTGAAAAAAAAAAAGCGAAGAGGGGAAAAGAAAAAAAAATCCACTCGGTCATGAACTTGGAGAAAACGTTTTGTTCAGGCGTGAACGCTGAGGATGCAGTATGAAATTCCCTGCAGAGCTCCGGCCCTGACCCCGATCCCCTTCCCAATCGCATTACGCCCCTTTTCTGTTTTCTCTTTGATGGAGTCAAGTGTCAAGAGCATCTTTTAATAACAGATTGGATTTGATTATAAAGTGCTGATGCCGCATACTTGGCCTGGAGCACCTGAAAGGCTGAATGCATGAAGCACGACCGACTTTTAACCTTGCAGCCACATCATCGTGTTAACCCAACCATCCATCCACCCCTTGTCTGTATCGCTTATCCACTGAAGTTCATGGCAGAGCTAGAGCCAATCCCAGCTCACTTTGGGTGATTGGCAGGTTACAACACCCTGGACAGGTCACCTGCCTATTATAGAGCTAACATCAATTTAACCTGAATTACTAGAGGGGCGCTCACAGGCACCTCCACCATGCGTCATAGCATCGGTCCTATATAAGGTAAGTCTGTGGCCTTTCCAGTGCCGGAGCGACTATGAGTTCAACTCCTCCTGGATTGGACGCTGGTCCAGCAGTATTTGTACTGGTACCCATTTATACTGCAGGGTGAACACTTGCACTTCTTTAATTAACTGTGAGCTCGTCTGATACATTCTATAATACATGGACATGAAACATTAGCTGGGATTTGACCTTTCAAGGTCACTCAAGGTTCAAGGTTCTTGTCTCATTTGAAAGTCCATATATGATGTTCAACAGTCACAACATATCTAATAGCACCCGTCTCAAAGTTATAAGCGCCGTCCCCGTCCCCCCCCTGAAATCTCAAAATAAAAAATAAATATTATGTTTCTTTTATAAAGTTATAAATCCTGGCTGTTTAGCAGCCCATGCAAACATAATCACCGCATCCTGCCTTCTAATCTGCAGAGCAAAAACCATCTCCCGTGATCCCACACGGACCCGCCCCGTTTCCGCGATGTTAACCAATAGTATTGCACGTTGGGACAATTCCGAACGATGATTGGCT
>JAQNCB010000005.1:2785356-2795504 GCA_030068295.1 Euristhmus nudiceps | reverse complement strand
ACGGCCTGCATTTGGTAACCCAGTTAGCTGCACTGGGGGGACAGCGGTGACAACTGTTGACAGTGGGGCTTGAACCCTCAACCCTGGGATCAGCAATCCAGCACCGCACCACCAGGCCACCACTGCCCCTATTAATATATAAACGAATTATTTATTTTTTATTATTTTTCCTCATTATTAATAATTCCATGTGTCCTCGTGGCCTGGCTTCACCTGTATGTTCACTCATATGAGGTGCTCGGAGATAGTTGCAGTGATGATGATGATGATGATGATGATGATGATGATGATGATGATGAATGCGACTTCAGACCACCGGAAAGCGGACACCACACGTGTTCTCCGCGTGCGTTTGCGCACTAATGACAGGGCAGTTCCTCCGAGTAATCACCTGATTAATTAGCATCCCCAGATCGAACTAATTCTATTGATCCTTTTAACCAGAACGGTGTCTGACTTCACTTCCGCGAAATGAACAACGCGACTAATTGACTTAATTAGCGGGTAAAGCATGTCGCGCGCTGCACCGCCTCCATCGCTCGGGGTGAACCGGAATAATTACGGTTCAGACCTGAAGCTCGCTCGCGCGCGCGCGTGTGTGTGTGTGTGTGCGTGTGCTTCACTGCTCCTCTCTGATTGGCTGTTCTTGTGCGAAATGGGGAAATGTCCGATTATTTCATGAAACTCGAGGCCGGTGGTTAGATGGGGCTCATTCAGCATCGCTTCATTGACTTCTGCACATAAAGAGCCCTTCATCTCTGTTATTACCCCACAACTACACACACACACACACACACTCACACACACACACAGGGGGCAATAGCACAGGACAGTTAAATTACTGTAAACACTGTTTCAGTATATAAATGATTCTGTCTGTTTGGATCTACAGCACGCATGCGCGCTGTTTCACTCAGAGCCAACACTCCAGTTCCATAAAGATATAGTTTAGCTTATTATTCCAATTATTTATTTTATCTAATAATAATTTAATTTTTTTTTTAAATCTCCCGCTCACAGTCTTCTCACTTGCAATGGTTTCTGTGTCTTCTGTATATTTTTAGCCTAATGTGCATGTCTTTGGACCATCAGAGGAAACTGGAGTATCTCAAGGAAACCCACACAAGCACAGACAGAACACGCAAAGTCCACACAGAAACGCCCTCGCTGTCCTGTCACAGACTTACCACCTGTTACCACTGTGTCTAACCCTCAACAGTAAACTGTGTGCGTTTAGTGTGTGCAGTTTAATTAAAAATCTGCAAAAATTCCCGTTCCACAAACACAAAGTGTTTCGTACAATTTTTAAATCCGTTCATTTTTATCAGTGGAAGCAGCAAATGTGCTTGAATGCACAGCGCTGATTGTAATGGTGGTACGAGTCCAATCTGCAGATCCAGAGTCACCAAATTAAACTTTTACAGCCCAAAAGAGATTAAAATCACCAAAGGAAAATTAGCTGTTCGGCTCATATGGGCCTGTGGAGGCGGATCCTCCCGTGGTGGGCACAAAGAGCTTGTTCACGAGCTAATGGGTTTAATCTGGGGCTGGAAAGTCAATCAAATGTGTTAATTACTGTTGAATCAGTGAAGTGTTTTCGCATTGGGGGCAGAACAAGTGAAAAAATGTGCCGTACAGGAGCAGGATCGGGGGAAAAAGCTATGCATTCACAGTTCCTATCTAAGAAGAAGCATCTTAACTGTACTATACTGCGATCTGCTGAACATACGCCCAAGCTCAGGATGGAATCAGATCACCTGACACTCATCAACCCCAAGGTCTGCAATGTCCAGGTGTAAAGTTGACAGTATCCAGGTATAAGGCCTATAACGTCCATTTTCCAAGCCACTTAATCCGACGGGGTTTACAAGGAGGCTGGTGCCTATCTTTACCGACTCTGGGAAAAGGTGGGTTACACCATGAAGAGCTTGCCCGTCCATCACAGGGCGAGCACATGCAACCATTCATAGTCACACCTAGGGGCAGTTAGCCTCATGTGCACACCTTTGGACTGTGGGAGGAAACTGGAGTACCCAGAGGAAACCTACCCAAGTGCAAACTCACGACTCAAACCCAGGACCTTCTTGCTGTCAGGCAGCCATTAACCACCGCATCACGATGCCATCTCTGTAACAACCGTGTATAAAGTAGATCCAGTGGTGTCAAGGGATGGCAGCGAGAGTTTTGAGGCCCATGCGCTCTGTGTTGATGCTCGGATCTGAGAAGTAACGCATGCTCAGAAAGCATTCCACAATGAAAGTCAGGGTGCCAGTGGGTACAGTCCAAGGTGTTGATTCTGTCGTGTTCAGCATCACAGGATATAAAACATGGTCAGTTTTACAAAGGCGATGAAGAAGCAGAGCCCGAAATGCTTACTGTTTATAAGATACAGTCAGATAAAACTGTTCGTAATTAGTTGTTGCCCTGCGATGGCCTGGCGAGCTGATCAGGGTGGACTCTGCCCTCGCCCAGAGTCGGCTGAGATGGACGACAGCTTCTCGATGAGCCTAATTACTGTTAAGTGGGTCAGAAAATGAAGTCAATTGTTGTTGTTGTTGTTGTTGTTGTTGTTGTCCAAGAATAGTTATGATGCTCAAAAAATGCTTTTGCAGATATTTGTCCCTGAGGAAGATATTTTTAGCGTGTTGCTTTAAAAAAAAAAAGAAAAAAAGTGCAGCACATGAGCAGGATTTGAAACCCAGCTCTAGTCTGCTGGCCCGTGCATGGCCGTCTGCCTCAGTGGGCTTCAAACACCAGCACGGCGGGTGGCTGTTTCGAGATTGACCTTTGATACGCTCCTGCCATCTTCCACTCCCCCAGGTCTCAGGGCCACAGCAGATGGGGAGTGGGACTCTCTGTCCTCATTGCGTATTCGGCAGGGCTGCAGGCTGTTGCGCGCGCCAGTAGGGTGGCGAGGATTAAACATGCGTGGACGAAAATGAATGGACGCAGAGCGTGCCCATTTATTCAGCTCCGTGTCAGGCTCATTAACCCGATGACGGGCGAGCAGGTCATGCTGATTTCCTTATTTAACTTTAATATTTACCACATACGCACAGTCACTCTAGCTTTCTAACACACACACTCACACACACCCACACACACCCTAATAATCCTCAAAACAATACTATTTTAAAACATGGCAAAGTAGGAAATACATTGAAGAGAGATTTTTATTTTAATTCCTTCAATCGTGTGACAGGAACAGAAATATTATTTATTATATTATTCATGGGGTAAGACACTGAACTGTAACTGACGTCGACGTCACTGCCATCAACTTTTCAGCAACACTCCAGAAAAAAAAAAAAAACTTTAACCGTAACCCATGACAGCATATGGGAGATGTGCAGCAAGCCTCAGACTGGGCGACGGGTGCCAGGGGACGCCAGGCAACCCGCTTCGCGCCCCTTTTCATCCCTCCCTCAGATGAGCGGCCTCCCGGGCCCCTGGGGACCGACTGACTTACGATGATCTCCCCCACACCCCACCACCACCCATGCTAAAACACAAGGCTGTGAGTGTTACAGTGCTAATGGAACTCAGCCCTCGGTTAACCGCAGAGCCAAAAGGCAAAAACGTAGGAAATGCAGAGCTCCATGTTAACGACCTTTGAACTGATCCACTGTTGTGTTGCTTTTACTTTTATGCAGGATGGTTTGGATTGTTCATCATATTTTAATGTATTATATTAAATTGTTCTAAATTGACTTCTGTCCGATTTTTAATGATTTATATTCACTTGTGTTTCATAAATAAATAAAATAAAATCATTAGGGCCACTGCGATGGCCTGGCGAGCTGTCCAGGGTGTACCCTGTCCTCGCCCAGAGTCAGCTGAGATGGGCGCCAGCCTCCCTGCGAGCCTAATTAGTACTAAGCATGTCAGAAAATGAATGACTGAATGGCGTTTTGTTTATATAAATTTGAATATTTATTATGAAATAATTTTAACTGGACGGTGGGATGGTAGGGCATGTTTGCTTCACAGGGAGAAGGTTTTAGATTTGAATCCTGGGCTCGGCAAGGGCATTTCTGTGTGGAGTTCTGTATGATCTCCTCGTGCATTTATGGGTTTCCTCCGGGTACTCCGGTTTTCTCCTACAGTCCAAAGACATGCACTTCCAGATCAGCCCTGGGTTAGAGTGTGAATGGCTGCGAGTGTGTTGGTCCTGCAATGAACCAGCAAGCCCTGTCCAGGGAGAACCCTGGCTTCGTTGTGAGTTGGTTGGGATAGGCTCCAGGCCTCCCTGCAGTCCTAAAAAAGAATTAAGCTGTTTGGCAAATGAATGAATGTTAACTGGATAAATAATAAACAATATGAAAATATTATGTCATATAATGTTATAATTGGGCAGTGGCGGGGTGCTAGATTACCAATCCCAGGGTTGAGGGTTCAAGCCCCACTGTCAATGGTTGTCACTGCTGTCCCCCCCCAGTGCCGCAAACTGGGTTACCAAAGGCTGCCCGTGTCTCTCACTGTCTGTGGTGAGAGGGATGTAAAAGAAACATTGCTGACTTTCGTCAAGAGGAGCTACATAGCCGTCAGCGTGTTTCTGACCTGCAATGGCCTGGAGAACTATCCAGGGTGTACTTTGCACTCACGCAGAGTCAGCTGATGTGGGTGCCAGCCTCCCCACGACCCTAATTAGGATTAATCGGTTTAGAAAATGAATGTATGAATTATATAATTAGTAGTATTATTGTGTGTCTCATAATTCTGTACAATATACAGTACATTATTTATAAATGAATTTGTATCCATTTTAATCACAAATTTATATTTATTCAGGCACAGAAATGTCCAGTGTACACATTCGGAAGCAAAATGTCCATCGCAACACAACGCTGGAATGAAATTTCCTTTCCACAGTAACATGCCACAGCAGTTGACGATCTTGGCTCAAGTGCTTGTTATTATTTGAGCCCATCTTATTGGCCTGAGTGATTCATTGTTTGGGCTGGAGTTACGGGGTTCGACAGGTGTGCCTCGATCATGAGCCGCCTTCCACCTGCTCGGTTTATAGCCCTAAACACAGCGCTGCTCCCTTTTACAGTTTATTTGAGAACTGATACAATCATCCATCATGCTGCTCGAGGAAGTTCTCTTCCCCTGCTGTTGATTCCAGTGTTTAAGGATGTTTGCTCAACAGTCCCAAGTTCAGCACTGGTATAAATGTTTTGCACACATTGACTAAGATATGATTTTTATGATGATTGTGAGCTGCCTTCGTGAAATCTGCACCAGGTTTAGTTTTAAGAAAGCTCTGCTTCAGTCAGATCAGGGTGTCATCACCCCAGGCATGAAACCATGATCTCGTGAACAAGACAAAAATAAACAATGCAAAAAAAAGAACATGTTAGCTTAAACAGAGACCAAAATTAATTTTGGTGGATTTTTTTTATTCTCCGAAGAGAAGAATCATGATGCAATTCGTATTTTAATGTAACTTTAAAGACCCCCGTGCCTCCCAAAAAAATCATCCATCACCAGAGAACAATTGCTTTCCTGAAGTGTCAAAACCACAAATCCTCCTTTCTTCAATGGGCGTGAGAGGAACTTTTCCTATTGGCCCTGAAACACCCGACTGGAGCTCCAAGGGGAGGAGGGTCCACGCCAAATGGGTACTAAAGGAGCGATCAAGGCACCTGGATGAAGGCAGGAAACATCTCCATATCTGATATCAGATCAGTTTCTGAGTCATCGCAGCATCCTTAAAAAAGTTTGCTTGTTTTATTTTTCTTGAACTCATTTTAACGCAGAACTGATGGATTTCAAAAATACTTTGAGGAGGTGAGACTGGACCTTCTTCACCTGCACAGATACCAACAGATGCATCATCAGTTTTTTTTCCGCCTTTTTTCCCCTTCTTCATTCAGCTCATCATAAATTTCCTGGAATTCATTCAAATCAGACTGAGAGCATCAAGGATTTTTGCTCGAGATCTAATTTATTTTTATTGTACTGCCCAGAAGCCGAGCTGCTGCTGAGATTAATTAAACTGACCCTCATCAAGGGCTCGGCAAGTTTTCTTTCCCACCAGGTCTTACTGACTGACCATTTATGCAATTTCCCCGTTTGTGGGACAAATAAAGGATTATCTTATGATGGCCAACACTGAACTCTTTACTTGGTCGGAAGCGCGCGTGCCAAAGCGCCCGCAGGATATCCCCCAGTCGGAGCGCGCGACACTGACACGCAATGACCCTCGGGGCTGGATGAGCGTGCACGCGCATGCCCCGCCCACAGCCCGTCCCAGTCACTACGCGCGCGCCTCGACGGACGTCACCCCGGACACCTCGCCGGACCCCGTCGCCCCGAAGGATCACCCTCTGGGCGCCGCGCACAGGCACCGGCGTGTCGCGGCGAACGCACGCGAGCGGCGGCGCATGCACGGCTTGAACCGCGCTTTCGACCGCCTTCGCAGCGTCATCCCGTCGCTAGAGAACGACAAGAAGCTGTCCAAGTACGACACGCTGCAGATGGCGCAGATCTACATCGCCGAGCTGTCCGAGCTGCTCGAGGGGGTGGCGGCGCGTGGCTCCGGGGACGCATCGCGCGCGCGCCGCTGCTTCCAGACGCCGTGCACCGGTTACGCCGTGGACGCGACGACGCCCTCCACGGCTCCGGTGACTGAGGGACACGTGCTGATCCTGTCTGCACCCTCGGCTCACTTTGACCCTGAAAACATGGAGCTCGCTGCGGCCAATGGCAGCGACGGAGAGTCTTCACACTGCAGTGACGCCGAGGAAGGACATCCGGGAACTCAGACTCACTGATGTACCAGAAAAAATGGCGCACTTCCGAGCATATGACTGTGTAGTGATTATTAAATACCATGACCCCGATATGTTCTGAGATGTACCCGGACTGGGTGAAGATCCAACCCCTGACCGCCCGGAAGTAGCTAACCCACACACACACATATCTAAACCTCCTGATTGAGTCAATTCTATTTAAATCATGTAACAGTGTTCTTATTTCACTGCGAGCTGTATTTATTATCAAATTTTCAATGAGCAACATAAAAAAAAAATTCAGAAACATTGCTCCTGACTTCGGCAAGGTGGCGTCATGGTTAGCACGTCACGTCTGCTTCACAGCAAGAAGGCTCTGGGTTCGATTCCAAGCCTGGGCGTTTCTGTGTGGAGTTTGCATGTCCTCCCCGTGCTTTTGTGGGTTTCCTCCGGGTACTCCGGTTTCCTCCCACAGTCCAAAAACATGCACAGGGGGCTGATCGGCTGTTCCAGATCTCTCTTAGGTGTGAGTGTGTGTGTATGGTTGTGTGAGTGTCGGCCCTGCGATGGCCTGGTGAGCTGTCCAGGATGTATCCCGCCCTCGCCCAGAGTCGGCTGAGATGGGCGCCAGCCTCCCCGTGACCCTATTTAGGATTAAGCGGTTTAGAAAATGAGCAAATGAATGAATGATAAACTACCTGGTAGGAACTCCATCATGGATTATTTTTCTATAACACTCCGCCGATAATGTTGGTGCTTCCGGCTGATGTGCTTATTATGCGATGTATAACAATTATTTGCCATAAATGAGACGAAACGGGTGAATAGTCTCCGAGCTGGAAAGTCAAAGGGACCATGCAGTGATATCCACCCAGCCTGAGGTGAATAATTGTTTGAGTACAGCTCGCCCACGGGAACAGGAAAAAAGCATGACACTGGTCCAACAGTGGTCTTTTAAAATGTATTCAAACGTTGAACAAAGTGTCAGATAATATGCGCATAAAACGCCCAACCAATCAGATCGTGTCGTTCCTTTGTAGCATATTCTGTACCCAGACAATTTACTCAAATTTAAGATGGAATAGATATTGTGCTTCGCGTTCCTCTGTTTCACAGCTTTGTCTTTCCATCAAGCCGAGGCGTCCGTCTGACCCAAGACTGAACCGCGCGGAGGCTTCGGGCTGCAGCTCGACCGTGAGACTCCTCACCATGCCAATCCCAATTTAATGAGGTTTTATTCACAGGGTTTACATTCTATCATTAAAACGGGGCGTTTTCAGCCACCGTACTGTAAACACCCCTCCCTTCACTTTTATTGTTCCTATTTCTAACCCTCTCATCCTCTGTCCAAACATCCACATCCAGGGTTTTTATCTGTGACGCTCAAGTGTTTACTCAGTGTCAACTCGTTTCAACTCTCAAACAAGGAGCCCACCTTAGCTTCTCTTTGATTTACTCGCTCACTTCCCCGAAGCTTTCAGCAGTTTTTGATTTTGTTTTCTTCCTCATTTTTTGATTTCTTTCCATCAGGATTCCATGACACGAGCAGATTTCATCCAAGAACCTGTGCACATGGTGAACTCTTTCCGTCTCTGATAAAGGAGGGACAGATAGCCTCAAGAGCCTTTTTTTAGCATATAGAGTCAACGTACAGTATTTATTCTACCAACATTTGCGTATTTATGGGTCATCATGAAATGGTGACGGTAGGAGATCAAAATAAAAAAGAGCATTCAGTTTCAACACAAGCCTCCAGTTTGTCTTTTGTTTTCATATTTCATGGTGAAATTATTTTATCAGCTGTTTCTCAGATACTCCAGTGCTGTATAAGGTTAATAACATGGCAATAATCCTCCACAAACAATGCATTACTGCGGCCCTAAATATAAACCTGCGAGTGTGTGCGGGCTCATAAAGCTGTTATCTCTGTCTGTGTTTTAGTAGACATTAAAAGGAGACCAAACAGACCCAGTAGATATTAAAGGATCCTGGACGGGGAACTCAAGCAGGGCCACGGAAGAACCTCAACCATGAAACTCGAGTTGTTGTTTGTTTGTTTTCCTGCACGTTATGACCTGAGCATTGTGATTTACATCCACACGTCATCAATCCACTGCCAATCAAACAACTGCTATGTACTGTATGTGGTTTTTTTTTATGTTCAAACAAATTCCAATAAAACATTTAATTTAACAGATAATAAGGCACTTACAATTTTAATGTACACACTATTAATATAAATATTTAGGATTAAACACATTCAGATCCATCAATCCTTGTAGGGTTGAGGGGGAGGCTGGAGCCTACCTCAGGTGACTCTGGGCTGAGGCAGGGTACACCCTGAACTATTCATCACTCCATCACATGTCCACACACACACACACACACACACCTCTGGGCCAATGGATACATACTTTTGGACCGTGGGAGGACCCATCATTCATTCATTCATTTTCTGAGCCGCTTAATCCTAATTAGGGTCGCAGGGAGGCTGGCGCCCATCTCAGCTGACTCTGAGCGAAAGTAGGGTACACCCTGGACAGCTCGCCAGGCCATTGCAGGGCCAACACTCACACAACTATTCACACACACCCCTAGTGGTGATTTGGAACAGCCAATTATCTTACTGTGCATGTTTTTGGACTGTGGGAGGAAACCGGAGTACCCGGAGGAAACCCACACAAGCACGGGGAGAACATGCAAACTCCACACAGAAACGCCCAGGCTGGGAATCGAACCCAGAGCCTTCTTGCTGTGAAGCGAACGTACTAACCACGACACCACTAGGACCCATCATGTTCAGCTGAATTTAAACACTCATTTACGTAACATACATGACAGTAACTGTCTGTACTTTATTCAAGTACCTGTTAGACAGAGGTCTCTCGACATGCAAAGAAATGTTCCTGGCTCAGTTAGTCGTTTTCTTAACCAGGTGACCTATTAAGCACAAGAGAAATACGGGAAGTGTCTTGGTCACCAGAAGTTGCAGGAAGTGGCCTGAGCAGAGTCAGTGTGCTAATACTTAAACACAGCACCACTCAAACAGCATTCTATCAGACAGAGGTTTATAAATATGCTCAAGAACAATCGAACGGAATGAGAATGATGTGCTGGTGCACGGATATGCTGTCGACCTTTTGACTCCTCATTCATAGGTGGACGTACAGGTCGGCCAGTGAGAGATGGCCTGAGTGGTGGTTCAATTATTGACGTGATCATCAGCGCTCTTCATACAGGAATTCACATTGTCACACAGATTTAAGATGGTGGACTGGATATGAATTAGAAAATAAAAAGAAGTTTATTGCTGATGTTCGGCAAGAGTAGGCTCCAAAGCCGTCAGCATGTTTCTGCCCTGCGATGGCCTGGCGAGCTGTCCAGGGTGTACTCTGCCCTCGCCCAGAGTCG
>JAQNCB010000005.1:2749104-2752915 GCA_030068295.1 Euristhmus nudiceps | reverse complement strand
AGACACAGAGAGAGGGAGACACAGAGAGATGGAGAGAGATAGACACAGAGAGAGAGAGACACAGAGAAAGGGAGAGAGAGACAGACACACAGAGAGTGAGAGAGAGACAGACACACAGAGAGGAGGAGAGAGAGAGACAGAGAGAGGGACAGACACACAGAGAAGGAGACAGAGAGAGACAGAGACACACACACGCACACAGAGGGAGAGACAGACAGACAGACAGACAGACAGAGAGAGAGAGAGAGAGAGAGAGAGAGAGAGAGAGAGAGAGAGAGAGACCCACAACCATAAAGTCCTGGTTACCGATGGCGCTACTGGATTTCTCCGTCTTGCTCTTGTTCTTCTTGTTCTTTCCTTTGGACTGTTGTTGTTGTTGTTGTTGTTGTTGTTGCGAGTTCACCACATGGTTCGCACTGCTCTTCCCGTCTGTTTCGTGCTCCGGTTTGTTGCTCCGCGTGTCGGCGTCGTTCCTTCCCCGCTGCGTGTTGGGCGCCGAGTGATGGTTCCCGTTCGGGGCGGCGTTGCCGTTGTGCTTGGAGGCCGGCTTGCTCTCCTCGAACCTTTTGCTGCCTGTTTTCTGCCCCTCGCCGTGCTGTTGCGCTCCCCGACACGCTCCCCTGACGCCCTTCTCCACCTCGCCGCTTTTCTCCTGATTCCCGGATGTGGTTCTCGCCGCTTTGGGGTTCGCCTGCTGCTCCTGCTCCTGCTGTGGCCGCTGGCTCTTCTTGCCCTTCTTCGTTTTGGCGGTGCTGCCCGCGGCGTTCTTGGTTTCTTCTTTGGATTTGGGGGCGTCGTTCGGCGCAGGAGTGGCGTTTAAGGGGGTGGTGTTTGTCGGGGTGGGGGTGGGGCTGGGAGAGGGGGGCGGGCTGCCGTTGGTTTTCTCGCTGGTCAGACCTTGAAGAATCTTCACGCTCTTTTTAAAGTTTTTAAACGAGAGCGGCGCGAGGTCCAGGTCGATCTGCTGCGGCTCCGTCGCCGCGCCGTTGAGGTGAGGCAGCAGGCGTTGGCCCTCCAGCGAGGCGGCTTTTTTGGGAAAGTCGCTGACGTCGAGGTTGAGGTCATACATGCTGAAGGAGGCGCGGATGGAGTCCTTGATGGTGTTCTTGATCTCCTCGAGGCGAGACGTGAGGAAGCTGTTGACGCGCTCCAGCTCCAGCTGAGGCCACTCGAGGAGCCGACCGGTTTCGCCGTCTGGGGCGCGCTCCTCCTCCTCCACTTCCTCCATCACCTCTGGCTGCGGAGAAGAGGACGAGCGCTGCTCGCTGCATACCTGGAGTGCGCGCTCCTTCTCCTGGACACACACACACACACACACACACACACACACACACACACACACACACACCCACAGTCCTCTCGGTTTACACCTGGATTAGAGGCACACTGTCGACTCAAACGTGTTCACAGAGCCGTACCTTCTTCTTCTGTTTGTGACGAGCCCGTTTGGCAGCCTTGGCGCTGTTGACTCGTTTGGGCTCCGTCGAGTTAATGAAGTCGAGGAGCTCATCAACGTCCCGGTGATCGATGGCACTCGGCACAGCCGGGTCCAGGTCCTGCCTCTGAGGCAGCTCCTCTTTCCGGCGAGTCAACCTCGAGCGGAGTTTCTCCCGAATCTCTGCATAGTTCCGGCTGGTCGGAGCGGCAGGAGGCTGAAAGACGGAAAAACCTCATGTCGGTGAATTTACCCAATTAAATGCGCAATAATTTGTCCCATCAGCACGTTCCGAGCTGTCTAACAGAGAAAAAATATTACAATAACAGCAGGCCTAAAGCAGAACCCTGTGGTACACCCCATCATCAAATAGGTCTCTTCGGCAGGATCGAGTTTAAAACATGAGAAGTCCATGTAAAACTATGACCTCTAGCCCGGAAAACAGTCTAACCCTGACCCGAGGCAGTCCACATCGCCTTCTTACCGCATTATGTCCGAAGAACTCGCAGTAGCAGCAGTCGCAATATTTGCCGTCACGCTGGTTCGTCGAAGAAGAGGCGCAGGAGCTACGCTCGGAGCCGCTATCCTCGTCCTCCGCTTCATCACCTTCACACGCTGCTTGCTGGCACAACGACGAACCGTTCACCAGCTTGTGCCCTTTACACGCCTGGTCCCTAAACACGACAAACACACACAAGCCCCCCCCCCAGTCATCGTCACTTCAAAAAAGAAAAAATCCTTCAGGAATATTCTGGAGTCAAAAGCACTGTGCAAGTTTTTTCTTCCAAACCCACCACCCCCCGTCGTCATGAGCGTACCTGCATGAGCTGCCTGTTAGATGAGCCGTGTTAGTGGAGGGAGCGTTGGCACCGTTGGTATTGTGCCCGTTACACGGGTGACTGCAGCCCATTACGGAGGAGCTCAGTTTGGCGTTTTTGCAGGCGCTGGGTTTGTCCTGCCCGCCCGAGTGCTTGGCGCCAAGGTTTGGTGCTAGGGGAGTGAACGAAGCGTGCTGATTGGATGTGGGTTTGGCGGAAGACGGCAGCAGAGATGTGTTCTGGGAAGACGAGAGACCCGTCGGACTGTTGGGTGGAACGGACAGATCTGCCGACGGCTGGTGCTGCTCGTTTGAGTGAAACGCTTCACCTGGAGAACAAAAAAAAATGAAGAGGACGTGACATCACTATATAATTAAGTCTGGTCCGTGTTTGTGTGTGTGTGTGTGTGTGTGTACCTGGAGGAGTCGGTCTCCTACACATTGTTTTGAAGTGCTTGGCTGAGGTCTTGCAGAGCTCAGCGGAGGTAGAGAGTGGTGTAGCGGTGGATGTGGCACTGGGGGATGCTGGGTGACTGTAGGGACACACTTTGACCCCTGATGCGTCATGAGAGGAGCGTTTATCGTGACAGGTTGGTCCCGCTGTTCCACCTGCTGTAACCAGAACGTCAGCGAGGATAATGTTACCTTCGCACACTTTATTACAGCTTTATTTTTACATTCCTTCACTTGATTTCAGGATTATTTACATTCAGCATTTCAGCTTCAGTTTACGGCACATTGCTGCCACCTAGTGAAACGAATCCGTTACTACATTTTTTGCTCTACTGTATTAATCCGAAAGGGAAATTTAGGCTCTGCATTTCACCCATCCAAAGTGAGCACGCACACACTCAGAGTGATCACGCATACACACACACACACACACACACACAGGTAAACAGTGAGCACACACACTCGGAGCAGTGGGCTGCCACACACTGAAGCGCCCGGAGAGCAGCAGGGGGTAAGGTGCCCCGCTCAAGAGCACTTCAGCCATCAAGGTGAAGGAAGGGAAGGTGGTTTGAGAATCAAACCAGTGACCTCCAGGTCTCAAACCCGCCTTTCTACACATGACGCGTGAAGGTGGGGTACACCCTGAACAGCTTGGAAGACCATCACATGGCAACATTCACAACCAATCACACACACACACACACCTCGGGGTAATCCGAAACAGCTGATTCGCCTCCTACTGTGCATGTTGTTGGGCTGTCGGAAGAAACCAGAGTACCCGGAGGAAACCCACACAAGAACAGGAAGAGCATGGAACCTCGGGACAGAAACGCCCGAACCCAGGACCTTCTTGCGATGAAGCAGATGTGCTCACCACGACATCGCTGTGTCGCCCAAAATGAAACCTGCGTTTCTCGTTTATTTGTGCGAGTTGCACTCATCACTTTCATTTCACCAGTTTGTTTTTTAATCTCTTTCAGTTGTATTTCAGTCGCTCAAATATTTTAACGACGACTTTCACTTTTTGCTTCGTCGACAGGAAGCTCCATGATACACCTCGAAGACATGTAAAAAATTCAACGCGCGTGTGCCTGACTCGCGTTCCG
>JAQNCB010000005.1:2731604-2746604 GCA_030068295.1 Euristhmus nudiceps | reverse complement strand
TAAAATATAAATAATATAAAATACATGCGTGTAATTATACATAGATGTAAATAAAGTGTAAGAAATGCCTTGACTTCTGCCTTTTCTGCCACGCGAATGCTGTTACTTCAGAGCCGAGTCCCAAACCGGAGTCAGTAGTGACCTTGAGTTAAGGGAAAGGCAGCAAGTTCACTCACGACTTGGTTTGGCATACAACTCTTTGAAATCTCGCAATCTGATTGGTCGGGACGAATTTCCCAGCAGAAGAAGAGGCTGGGATCCGAATCCGAGTCAGTAGCGACCCCTCGTGTTTTTCCTCGATGAATATTTAAAAAGAATCTGTAATGCACTGAAGCTGCAGAACCTGAAGCACGATATCGCGAGGGATGACTGTATATTTTTAATTGCATATTTATTATTTTATCTCTTTCTGTCGACCTACTGTGAGGCTGGTGGTGTCGTGTAGTGGTTCGGGTGCTGGACTCATGATCGAGAGGACATGCGTTCGAAACCCCTTACACCTGGGCGAGGTCTCCACCACAACCATGTCCCTGTCCACCCAGCAGTATTAGTGGGGCCCAGTAAAAATCCCGGAAAGGAACCCCACGTGGCAGAAAGGGGTCGCCTCAGCTTCGGCCCGGTGAGCCGGCGGGCTTGCGTGGAAAAAGCTCAACAGATATCGCGTCGCAGGGCGAGTGCCGTTGCCAATCACATCTGTGCTGACAGCCACGGTTTGTTTGTTTCTTTCTCATGAGTGCGATATCCCGTTCACACAAACAACACGTTCACACTGAAGAACCGAAAGTTCAGATATCAGCGTTGCCAAATGTTTCATTTAGTTTTCAACAGACCCTCAAGAAGCGCAGCCTACTATCCAGCCCATCAGCTAGCTGGCGTGCTAGCTCATGCTAATTCGTAAAATTCCCGTTTCGCGCGCTTTCTGCAGATCGGGCGTCTGTTCTGTTCTGAACCGTCACATGACCAGCGATGTCATAAGTCCTGTTCATCATGTTCGCTGATGATGTCACAAACACGAACCTGACACACGGTTTAATCAAAAATCATTTTGCGTGCAGGCACTCGTGGAATGCCACTCGTCCAAGCAAAAGAACCAATCAGAAGGAAGCGCTGGACCAAGGACACGAGTACGGGATCGTGAGACGCGCCGCAACCTGAGACTGATTCAGCGGTGTGTCATATCAGGCATGTGAGACAAATTATTACAGCATGATGAAACAATCAACACACACACACACACACACACACACACACTCACAGACAGAGGATTCCACAAGCCGTTGTGTGAATGGGAGTTTCCTCCTTTTGATTGACAGCGATATTCAAGCCTGGGAAAAGCGATTTAAAAATAAATAATCCGCTGTACAAACAGATTCCAGTGAAAACAAACGTGCTGGAGTGTCAACGCTCCTCAGAAACAAAGAAGCGCTGATCCCGTCTCTCCTCTGGACCCGGCTGGTTTATTTCTCACTCTGAATCTCTTTAATCCATCGCTGAACTCGTCGCTGTGAAAACTAAACTTGGGGGTTTTTTTTTAATCGCTGGAACTCGCCATCAACAACGAATCCATCAGGCTCCATCTGTCACTGATTTCACAAAGAAACAACAAAAGCATCTTTTTTCACTCTGGGTGGCCGAAATGATCCAAAATATCCCACGAGACGCTTTTGTTCGTGTGTGTATGTGTGTGTGTGTGTGTGTGTGTGTGTGTGTATGAGAGACAACAAAACAGATCGACAGTAAATTATTTTTGTAGCACGTCCTCTTCACAGCAATAAGATCGTGGGTTCGAGTCCTGGGTTCGGTTCTGTGTGGAGTTTGCATGTCCTCGCCCTGCTTCTGTGGGTTTCCTCAGGGTTCTCCGGTTTCCTCCACAGACCAAAAGACATGCACAGTTGGCTGACCGTCTGTTCCAAAAGTGGCCCGAGGCGCGAGTGTGATGGTTGTACGCGCAATTCATTTTATTCATTTACTAAATTTGCTGTCACTCACACACACACACACACACACACACACACACACACACACACACACACACACACACACACACACTTTCATTAATTACATTTTTAAAATGTCTTTGTATAGACCCCAGGGTCGATCCAGAACACGCTGGAGGGACTACGTCTTTCGGCTGGTCTGGGAATGCCTCAATGTGTGCATGCCCCCTTCCCCCTGAAGAGCAGGAGGAAGTGGCTGGGGAGAGGGGCTTCTGGACCTCAGTGCCTCGGCTGCAGCCCCACGTCCCGACACCGGATCCAGCGGAACAGGATACTGATGATGTTTAGAGGCACGGACTCGCATCTTATAATATTATTGTGTTATTATTAGTACTATTATTATTATCCTTATAATTATTATTGTTAGAATTATTATTTTTATTATTAATGTTATTTTTTATTATTATTGTTACTATTATTGTTATTAATGTTATTATTATTATAGCTATTGATGTTATTGTTATTACTACTGTTGTTACTACTGTTGTTAATGTTATTACTTTATTGTGACATTAAAACGCTGATCAGCGCAGCATCTGTTCCACCACCGTGTCTTTAACGAGCGCAATTTCTGTCATGTGTTCAGAACCGGATGATGATGATGATGATGACGCAGCACTCAACATTATAATAACAGAGCCTGCTTTCACATCTGTCTGTAACGTCGGCATCAGACTCAAGTAGGTTAAAGTTGAGCTTTCTCTCTCAGACACACACACACGCACACACGCGCACACGCGCACACACACACACACACACACACACACACACACGCACACACGCACACACGCACACACGCACACACACACACGCACACGCACACACACGCACACGCACACACGCACGCACACATGCACACACGCACGCACACAGAGCAATAAATCCGAAGCAGATTAAACCCTGTGCTCCTCAAACACCTGAAAGTGCCCACAGTGAAGTACGTGGCGTCTGTTCCGAACATCTGGATCACGTACATAATGATGCACGTTTCCTCCATCACAGTCCGGGAGATAAAGTTTCCTCCACGTTTCTCAGCGTTGTCAGGCGCACGCAGGTCTCTCGGGGAGACTTCAGCATCACATCCAACGCATGACACGACTGAACATAAATCATCCGCCGTCACCACGAAGAGCATCACACCGCGCCTCCCGAAAATATCCCGAGTCTCAAAATGTCTCGATCGCATTTCAGAAACAACGGCACGGCTTTCATAAACCGCCGCGTGCTGTGAGGATTAAACAGGAGGACGCGGCGTGGACGTCTCATCAATGTCCCACGTGCGGAGAAACGCAGAGCAGCGAGCGGGCCTTCAAAGAGTTTTTTGATTTTGTTTCTGAAAACCAGCAGCAGCGTTCGGAGCGAGCGTTCTGCGTGTTCAGTTTAATCGAGAAAAACTTCTCTTTTTAAAAACGCCCGTACGATTTAATTCCTCCGAGAACAATTCATCACGCGACACGACATCAATTATTTCTGGAAACGCACGAGTCGGAAATCCGACCTTCGCCGCTTTATCTCTGACACTGGAGGCTCCTTCCATTGAAGCGAATCCGTTGCTATGGAAACGAGAACACGGAAGAGTGAGGTGCTTTGATTCTCACAGCCTTTGTTACAGGCCACAACCCAACACTTCCTGACCAATCAGAAACGAGAACCGGCTGAACTCCAAACCCAGGATGAAGTCGAGTCGAGTCGAGTGAGCGCAGCGCAGCTCCGGAGTTCACAGTGCGGGGCTCTCCGTCGCGCGGTACACCTCACAAGGCACGACCAGAACAACCGCTTTTATTTCCCACAGAGCAGCAGCGTGGAAGAGCCGACACACTGCCACTTTCAAACCGTCTCCGGGTGTCGCTACGGCGAAACCACATTACAGCGCAGCACAGGCGTGCGCCGAGGTGCGGCATCATCACGATTTCATCGCCAGCCTGATCAGAAACTTCCTTATGGATGTGAAGGGTGTCCAAAAAATGTAATAAATAATAATAAACAAAAAAGTTAATTTATTCATTAAAAAAAAAAAAAAACACATGAAAATAAAAGGCGATCGGGCAGTATTTATTTATTTATTTATTTACTTAAATTCAGGAGTTGAGAGGTCATGGCGTGAATCACGAGTCAAAAAACTCTCCAAGGCGGCAAATCAACGTGATCCGGCTCCAGAGTGGCGCATTGACAAGGTGTACAACAATCAACCCGGAAATCGCAAGTTCGAACTCAGGATGTCGAACCCACTTGTGACCGGCAATCCTTCGGGGCAAATTGGCCGAGCTTTGATGAGAGGGAGGGACAGTAAACCCTCCCCGTCACTCACCGATGAGCCTGTGAGCTCATTCGCACAAAAGCTGCGGACAGCGCTTTCTGGCCGAGTGTCAGGCCGCCTCTGAATGCAAATACGCAGCAGTTCGTCAAGAAGCGGGGAGCATCACATGTCACGAAGAGGTTGTGTGCATGCTTACACCCCTCCCTGGTCTGGCGGTGATCGTATGTGATCGAGAGGCAACACTTGAGGGGCGAGAATTGTACACGACTCGAATCAGGGAAGAAAAAAAATGGCGACACGTGACGCTATGAATGAATTGGTACATTCAGGTGCGTTCGTTCCTTACCAAACCATCTTTCAGAAGGATGCCGCTTTTTCCTTCGTACACACGTCACGCCTTCAATTCCACTCGGATTTTCCTCACAAATCTCATTTACTCAAGTTTCATCGTGGCAAACATTTTCAGAATTTGTGCTTTTGTAAATAAAAAAAAACAGCCCAGAACATGTTTCTCGGTACCAAAACAAAACAAAACAAAAAACACTAAACCAACTCAGCCATCTACACAAATCCAGCTTGGTCCCATCCCGACTCACCGTTGCACTCTGCTCCTGCACCGCCCTCCGCTCCTCTTCCTCCACGCTCTTCCGACAGCTCTGGCAGATCCACAGCGGCACCTCACCCAGCAGCGACTGCGACAGCGAAGGCACGGCGTCTGCCAGCTTGCGTCCCGGCGCCTCCCTCAGCAGGGCCTGCGAGAGGGCGGGGACAGCGTCGGTCAGCTTGGAGCCGTGGCTCGGGAGTCCGTTGGAGAGGCCCGAGCCCCAGTCCTTAAACTCTCGATGGCACAGCAAGCAGCACGTGTGCACTGACTGTGAAGCAGAAAGGAGGCGGAGATCAGGATCTGAGATCAGATCGACATAATGTTCACTGTGCTCTCCGGTCACCTCACAACATGCAAGATATTACGAGACTTTACAGGTGACGAGATCCATCCATATATCGCTCAAACCTCAATAATTATAATAATAATAATAATAATAATAATAATAATAAAAGTCCATGGCATGTCTTCACTGATTTACAGAAAGCAGCCAAACAAAGTGTGATGATGCACACAGGTCTGCTGTGTAGACACGCCCACCTGTGTACATGTGCACAGCAATCAGTCGTGTTAAAATTTATCACATCATTAGATATTTAAAATATTTCAATGCATCCCTGTGACCCATGTTCACACAGCCTGTCAATCAAAAAAAAAAATACACAGACAGCCCCAGATCACAAACTCCTCCCCTTCTAAACCCGGGTTCCTTCTGCTTGCCTTTTGCTTGGTGCAGTCCGAGTTTCCTCTCCATCTAAAGGCAGAAGCAACAGCATTTTGTGTTTTCATCCGTCCGGCTCTCCCGTCTGCTCATCTCTACACTCTGGTCAGTTTCAACCAACACCGTTACCATGAGCCTGGTCACCTCTTAATATCACGAACCGACACATTCTCAGGTCTGTGCTGACTACCGCTCAGTGACGTATAGCTGCACTGCATTCTGGGACTTTTAATCCAGCAGCTGAACATCTCAGAGAAGTCTAAAGCAAACACAAACTGTCGCTCTTATGTTTTTCGACAATGAGGAAAAAAAAGCAGAGGGTTAGTTTTTCATTATAATGGTTGTGATTGAGAGAATTTTAATCGTAAACACAGTGCGACGGCTCCAAGCTGCCCCGAGGTGCGTGGCGTCCTGGTCCGACAGTGGACTGGAGAGTTGTCAGGGGTGTACCCGACTTTCGCCCGGGAACGGCTGAGATGGGCATCGGCCTCCCGGTGACCCCAGCAGGATTAAGCGGTTCAGTGAATACACGGAACAGCACAAAGTGTCTCTCTGGGACGTCAGAGAAACACAAACCCACAAACTTGTGAGAGGAAAACTCATCACACAGAACGAACCCCCAGATCGCCCCAGCATCACATCCCCAACAGCGGAATATAAAGAGGTTTAGCAGTGCTTCAGAGTGAACCTTCCCCTGAAAAAGTGTCCCGAGGAGGCTCCCAGGTGACTTTTCTCCCACTGTCCTTGTTCATTTGTGTGACGGCTGTCACACTGTGCTCCAGCGAAACCGAAAGTAAACCAGGACCGAACATTAAACTAAATTTATCCATCGAAACAAATAAACTTACTTATATATTTTAGCAGCAATTAAACAACTGAGTGCGTAAACAAATTACCTCAGCATAAGCGACGAGGACATGAGCTTCGAATCGTCATTTTTCCTCCTCCTACCCGTATTCCAACACATCTCCGCCTACCGAGCTCGGATTGGCTAGTTTTTACGTCATGATTGGCTGCTTGAGATCCATCCGTCAATCAGACATCTCAACGAGACGAGTCCGCGAGCTGCGTTGACAACGTCACCAGCAAGCGCGGAAGGCGGGATTTGTGTGTATACAGGTGTGGAGTGAAGAAAATAACGTTTCCAGCTTAGACAGCTCGTTCGTCAGGCCGTCCTGAATAAAACGAGTTGTCTGAACAGCAGGAAAAGGAGCGTGCTTACGTGTATGGCTTAGAATTAAACAAGTTTCAAGTGTTGCAATTGACTAAATAATTATATTTATTGAAGGTTGGGAGCAGAGAAGGTGCTCCGCCCGCACAACGGTGCTCCTCGCCAAGTCCTGCAAACTGTGGGACATTTTTATGACCTAAATTTTTCAAAATTTAAAAGCATACAATTCGTGAAGTGGCATTCGGCTGAAAACTGAATCATCTGGACGAAAACGTGTGGAAATAAAACGTATATGAGGTCAATCAAGCGATGGAGTGAATGTGCAACTGCATCCCGAATAGCTGCGGGTTCCCTACAGAGGTGCCCTCGGGCGGGAGAGGGGATCATGGAGTCTGCGCCCTACATAGTGTTCTATACGTCCAATAGAACCGCGTTCGGATTCAGCCCATCTTTGAGTTAGCCTGATTAGCCGGTTGTGCTAACGCTACCTGAGTGCTCCTGGCTGCAGCTGCTGCTCCTGCATCTCCTCCTCCGCCGGGGCTCTTCGACAAAGTCTGCTCTTTATTCCCAACTCCGGCTTGTTTGCTCTTCTTCCTCGCCATCTCGAGAAATTCCCTCTTGGCACGGACTTGCGCTGGTTTACGAGTTCGACGGAAAAGCGATCTGTTCCTTTTTGTTTGAGAAATGCTTTTCTTTTCCAAGCGCAGCAAATGTTCTCGCTTATCTTCTTCTCAAGGCAAAAGACAACAGTCAATATGGCGGACTGGGCTGGCGTGATGGCACGTTTGCGCGGGGTCAGGGGTCAGACACAAACTGAGGGCGAAATGGCGTCAGCACGCTTGAACACAATGCAGCCGCGGCCGCCATATTTGTTGTGGGCAAAGTGTTCGGGTAACACCGGGTGAGAGCAGCGGCTGCAGGGATGAAGAATTGAAATTTGGACCATTGTTTTTATTTAGATGCTTCCAAAAAATACATTGCGAAAATTGATCAGACATGACTGGCAATGTTTTAATTTTGGAAAGTTAAAAAAAAAAAAAAAAAAGATGGAGGCAACTGAATTTGTGAACCTAGTGTATATTAATTACCAATAAATATATCTAATATTTACAGAATTTGGCAGATGCTCTTATCCAGAGTGACTTAGAATTATTCATTTATAACATATTTATACCTACTTTATATACTTAGTTACAACTGAGCGTTAAGGGCCTCGCTCAAGGGCCCGACGGTGGGGACTGAACCACTGACCTTCAGATCAGGAACCCATCACCTGAACCACTAAGCTACAACTGCCCTCATTAGAATCTTTTACTTTTCAATGGCAGATATTAAAATCCATTCTATTACACAGTATGGTAGTGGTGACCCAGTGGTAAGGTGCTGGATTGCCGATACCAAGGATGGGGGTTCAAGCCCCGCTCTCAACGGTTGTCACTGCTGTCACACGGCGATGTGTGGAGTCGCGACCCCATCCGCTTCAATCCTATGGAATAGGCGTGCAGCTCGGCTGCGGCCGAAATACTTACTGACTTGTTATCATAGTGACGTTGAGTTCTCGAATCTGAGCCATCAGGTTGACTTTAATTTGTTTCAATGCTGTTTCATCATCACGAGGACATCTTCAGGATCGAGGACGAAATGCTTGCAAAGTTTTTCTCGGTAAAATGACAAACTGCATTATTTTGAGAGAGAACAGTTGATTATTGCAGCAACATGTCAGAACGTGGACTAACTTTTTTTGCCTTTAATTTTCTGCAGCATCACGACAAATGGGCAACAATTTGGATATTGATAAACTGGGTACGCATTGGAAGATTACTGTGATATAAGCGAGATAGTACACCACTTATCATCCTGTTAAACAATAGTAATAATCATGTAATAAAGTAACATGATGATGATGTCATCCCTGTTATGACAACGATCATTATTAGTCATAGCAGTGATAATCATAGCGTTAATCATTTATGTATTTATTGATCTGGGGCAGGCGACACAGTGGTGTAGAGGTTAGCACGTTCGCCTCACAGTAAGAAGGCCTGGGTTCGATTCCCAGCCATATTCCCATAATAATAATAAAGGTCCCAGCCTGGGTGTTTCTGTGTGGAGTTTGCATGTTCTCCCCGTGCTTGCGTGGGTTTCCTCTGGATACTCTGGTTTCCTCCTACAATCTAAAAACATGCACAGTAGGCTAAGGTGTGTGTCTGTGTACTGTACTCTCGCCCAGAGTTGGTTGAGATGGGCACCTTAGCCGTGAAGCTAATTAGGATTAAGCGGTTTAGAGAATGAATGAATAATCCGGGGCCAAATGTTCACCGTAAATACACTTTTCAATACAGGACAAAGTTTTGTGTCTCACTTGGTGCAAAACAGAAGAATATTGTCATAACTTCATTTATCATCAAATATTCATTTATAACAATAAAACTGTAAAACATTTAAATATTATTAATTTAAAAACCCTCATTCTAGATATGATTTTAAGTCTCACATACCTTTAACCTTGACATTTCCTCTGAACAACATAACGTGTTGTAATATTTCATTCAGAAGAGTTAATAAAAAGTATTAAAATATATAAATAAAATATTATATACACTGTATATACAGTCATCCCTCGCTATATCACGCTTCAGGTTCTGCCGCTTCAGTGCATTGCACAATATATTAATGGAAAAAAAAATAGGGAAAAAGTTAAGGAAAATGCCGCGAGGGGTCGCTACTGACTCAGATTCGGATCCCAGCCTCTTCTTTTTCTTCTTGTTTTACACGAATACTGGGAAATTCGTCTCGACCAAACAGCTTGCAAGATTTCAGAGCCGTGTCCCAAACCGGAGTCGGTAGTGACCTTGCGGTCTTTCCCTTAACTTTTTCACTATTAAATAGGGAAAGGCCGCAAGGGCATGACCAACTCCGGTTTGGGACTCGGCTCCCAAACACATTTCTTATACTTTATTTACATCTATGTACAATTACACATATGTATTTTATATTATTTATTTAATTTACATCTTATGAATTATTTTTGACTGTTTAATTGCTATTATAAGAATGTATAGCATTGAATATGTATTTATTAACATTATATACGTCGGGGGGGTTGATCCTACTCCGTGGAAATTCTGTGTTCTCGTCGGGTCTCGACCCCACATTAACCGCCAAGAGTGAGGGATCCCTGTATATATATATTCAATCAACTGAAGTGGCCGGTGTGGACATTGAAATAAAAATCCCTGTGTTCTTTGAAGGATGAATGTTTTCAACTTTGTTGTGAGCGGGGACATTCTCAGCAGATTCTCCGAGGGGGCGGGGCATGACCGAGCAGTGGTGAAAACAGTCGTCTCCCAGTGAGAAGGTCCTGGGTTTGAATCTCAGCCAAGGCCCTTTCTGTAAATAACTCTTCGCTTACAGGAGAAATTCCTCGAAGAAAAGAATGTCTGAATGTAAAAAAAAAAAAAAAAAATTCTCAGAATTTACTTTCCTACCTGAAAAAAATCTGAGGAATCTTTTCAGCAGCGTCATGTGGAGTTAGCTGGTGTCTCCACCCCCCAAGATGCACAAAAAGGTCAATCTTGAAAGTGTTTTATTTCAAAGTTGCAATTCAGAAATATGAATGGATGAGAGTCGTGATTACAGATTTATATAGAGTAAATAAATTGATCAAGGGTTAAAAAAATAATTACAATCATAATTATAATACTAACATTACAAATTTTAATACTTTAATTAATTTCAAGTCATAAAACATGATGTGTGACCCGACGCCCCTCTGGACTGGCAGTGACCGGCGCTTCAGGATGTATCTGGGGTTCGGACGAGCTCCGGAAGTATGATGGTAGAAGGCGGAGCTGAAACGTGGTTTGGGGCGGGATGTTAAAAGGTCAGTACGCGGCTCATACACATCTAGAAACATGATCCTGCAGTGATCCGTGTAAATACTATTCAGTCTTCAGTAGCACCATGACGGCGAGACGTTTGGCTTCAGATCCGTCGTCGTGAGACGTGTTTTGTTTGTTTCCTTTCCCGTGTCGTCGAGTCAGCGCGACGGCGGGGGGTCCGAGGCTAAAGTAATAAGGGATACTTCTGCACAAAACGCTCGAAGGCATCGTAAATGGCCCGCCTACAGAACCCAGACAAAACATGAGCCCGGCGCTCGCTCAGACTGTAAACATGAACAAACTGCTGCAGTGTAAGAGGAATAAAACACGTGAGAGATTCCCGCGTGCGAGTAGAAGGGGTGCGTGTTTTGATTTGTGCCCACCTGAACACTGCCTGTTTGAACAGGTAGGCAGTGATGTGGCCCCCGTTGAGGTAGCGAACCTCACAGCCAGGCCACACCTCGCTGAGGCTGCGCACGCCGGACCGAGGCACGTAGGCGTCCTCTTTGGCCTGGACGATGATGATCAAACTGGGATCCACCGGCACTGTGGAGAAAGCACAGGGGCAGAAAAGAGCATCACATAGAGGGGTCCCGGGGCAAGAAGAGAGAAGTCCGAGGACATGAGGCTGGAGCGGAAAGGAGAAGAGGAAGGGTGGTGATGAGAAGGAGAAAGGGGTACATAAATGGTAAGGATGAAATCGAGGCGAATACAGGAGATCAGAAGGGGAAGAGAGGCATCGGGTCAGACATGACGGTACATATAGAGAGGGGAACGCAGTGTGTCAAACGGTCAGGTGGGGGGGGCAAATAGAAAGCCAGACAGGGGGTCAAGGGTCAAACATTGTGGGAAGAGGGAAGATAAAGAGTGAAGGGGCGGATAGAACATCAGACTGAGAGGTCATAGGGCAGATCAACGTTTGGACAGAGAGGTTGTGACTGGAGGTCAAACAGTCAGAGTGCAGACAGAGCAGGAAAAGACCAGACAGTTAGAGGAGTAGAGGATCAGCTCGAGGGGTAAAAGGGACAGAAGGATGAAGAGACAGAGGGGAGGTGGAGGGAGGGCAGATGTTAATCCATGGAGGAAAAACTGAGTAAAAATGGCAGGAATATCAACCAAGAGACAAACAGGTCATGTACACCGTTAGGGATGAAAATATTTCAACAAAACACACACACACATGCACACACACACACACACATTTCTAAAGCTCCAGGTAATTAAACACCTCCACAGAGACGCTCCAGACGCCTGTCCTCCTCTGCTTCGTCTCCTCACCTGAGAAGTTGGCGATGTGCGTGCACTCGTCCATCACGCCCTTCATGAAGAAGAGTGACTCTCGCTGTAGAGAGCGACGGTGTCCCACGGTGTGGCGCAGGCTCTGTCCGTGCAGCGCGTCGACATGCATCCCTCCGCCGACAGACGACGACGACAGCATGCGCTCCAACTCGTCTCCGTCCCCCCTCCGCCGAAGGAGCAGCTCTGGAGACAGGGACACGTCTGACAATCTGTCGAAGCTGCCCGGCGCGTCCCGAACGAAGTCCTGACCCATCCGGAAAGAGTCGGTCTGGACGTGAGAAGCGGAAAACGCACAAATGAACGGGGCATCCTGACTAAACAGAGCCGGGTCTGTGGCGTAACCCGGTGGCGCTCTTACCCCGCAGTACTCCAGCATGTGGATGATCTCGTCCTCGTAGACAGTGTGCGCGGCGTACTGCTTCTCCAGCTCCCTCCAGTTCACAGCTCGACTTAACACGCCCTGCGGAGGGACAGAGCCGGGAGCGAAAACTAAATCACACACGGAGCGTACGGCAAACAAACCGAGAGAGGACGAGTGAGCGGGAGCTTACGGTGGTAAAGACATTGGAAGCCGTCGTCCAGGAAAGACAAGGGATCAGAGGAATCGGCTTGGGCCAGTTGGTTACGGCTAAAGAAGCCATCTGTGTAGGGGCAATTAAACAGCCGCATGAGTAAACTGTACCGCTCATCCCCAATTCACCAAAAATATTCATTCCTGCAGATACCCACGTAGGTCGCTTCAGCTGGCTCTATTTAGATCCCGACCATCACAGGCTATAGGAACGGGTTCCATCCGTCTGTCCGTCACACTTTAGTTTTCAGACGTTTACTTGCCGAGCGCAGAAGCCAGAGGTTTCAAACGTGGTACACTGGATCACTACTATGAGTGCGAGGGTGAGTTTGTGCGAGTGACCATGACCTACTTTTCAAGGTCACGGACGTAGAACTGTTAGGTTTCCAGACGTTTACTTGCCGAGCGCTGAAGCTGAGGCTTTCGAACGTGGTACGCTGGATCACTATTAAGGGCGAGGATGAGTTTGTGTGAGTGACCTTGACCTACTTTTCAAGGTCACGGAGGCAGAACTATATGTTAGGTTTCTGGATGTTTACTGACCGTGCGCTGAAGCTGAGGCTTTCATACGTGGTACGCTGGATCACGACTATGAGTGCGAAGATGAGTTTGTGTGAATGACCTTGACCTATTTTCAAGGTCACGGACGCAGAACTATATGTTAGGTTTCTGGATGTTTACTTGCCTCGTGCTGAAGCTGAGGCTTTCAAACGTGGTACGCTGGATCACGACTGAGTGCGAGGATGAGTTTGTGTGAGTGACCTTGGCCTACTTTTCAAGGTCACGGAGGCAGAACTATATGTTAGGTTTCCGGATGTTTACTGGCCGTGCGCTGAAGCTGAGGCTTTCAAATGTGGTACACTGGATCACTACTTGGAGTGTGAAGATGAGTTTCTGTGAGTGACCTTGACCTATTTTCAAGGTCACGGAGGCAGGACTGTACATTTGGTTTCCTGATATTTACTTGCCGCGCGCTGAAGTTAAGGCTTTCAAACTCGCCGCACTAGTTCTATATTGGCGTATTGGGAAATGATCCTTTTGAGGAAAGCGCGCAGTATGACGGCGTTACCGGAAAACAGAACATAAAGACAGTTTTCACTAACTGAACTCACCAGAAATTTTATTAATTTTCTAAGCCACATCATCCTTATTCAGGTCACGGTGAGGCTGGCGCCCCTCTCAGCCGACTCCGGGCGAGAGGGCAGGGTGCACCCTGAACAGCACATATCTAACCACTCACACTCGCACTCATCCCTCAAAGTGACCTGGAACAGCCAATCAGCATACGGTGCGTGTTTTTGGACTGACGGAGGAAACCAGAGTCCCCAGAAGAAACCCACACAAGCACGGCGAGAACATGCAAACTCCACACAGAAACACCTCGGGCCCGGGAATTCGAACCCAGGACCTTCTTGGTGCGAGGTGGACGTGCTCACCACTGAGCCTTAGAACTGAACAGCACCAGAACCCCACACCATGAGAAGTACTCACATTACCGACACCACGGCAGACATCATGGACTAAAAATCTCAATGAGAATATTTTAATATATCGCGAGACCAACACATTAGTCCGATATCGAGGAGGAACTGGGACCCACGTGGCCTCCCATGGAGATGCCCGTCATGCCGAGCGGCCAGAAACCCTCCCTCTCCAACCAGTGCAGGAGCACAGCCGACTCCACGATGAGAGCTCCGCCCATCACAAACAGATCCGATACACTCTTCAGACTGGACCTCCTACACACACACACACACACACACACACACACACACACACACACACACACACACACACACAGTCACCAAAAGGGGTGCGAACACACATCACTTCAGCCGAATGGTCCCAGCTGAAATGTTTCCTCACTCACTTCTGGTCTCTGGGTTTTCTGTATCCATGTACAAGTCGGAGTCAAGGAACCTGAACAGGGTTGAGATGTACAGACCACAAGGTGCGCCGTGTAAAGGATATAATACGGGTTCTCCAGCAGCAGGGATGCCATTCCTGCCTCTTTGATCATGGGTCTGGCCATGAGAGTCCGCCTCCTCCAGAAAAACTACAAACACACGCAAAAAAAAGCTCAGAAACGCTTTCAGAAAGCTACATGAGCCTCAAATCCTCCATTTTTTGTCCCCCCCCCATCTTTCCTTAATATATATATATATATATATATATATATATATATATATATATACACACACACATACATACAGATATATATACAGTCATCCCTCACTATATCGTGTTTCAGGTTTTGCGGCTTCAGTGCATTGCGGATTTTTTTTTAAATACTCATTGAAAAATAAAAAAAATAAGGAAAAATAGGAAAAAAGGCCGCGAGGGGTTGCGACTGACTCGGACTCAGATCCCAGCCTCTTCTTCTCCTCCTGTTACACGAATGCTAGGAAATCCGTCTTGACCAATCAGCTTGTGAGATTTCAGAGCCGCGTCCCAAACCGGAGTCAGTTGTGACCTTGCGGCCTTTCTCTTAACTCTTTC
>JAQNCB010000005.1:2700351-2711185 GCA_030068295.1 Euristhmus nudiceps | reverse complement strand
AGAACCATTGCTGATGTTCGGTAAGAGTAGGCTGCAAAGCCATCAGCGTGTTTCTGCCCTGTGATGGCCTGGCGAGCCGTCCAGGGTGTACTCTGCCCTCGCCCAGAGTCGGCTGAGATGGGCACCAGCCTTCCCCGCGACCCTAACTAGGAATATGCGGTTTGGAAAATGAATGAATGAATGTTATACTTCGAAACTGAAACATGGGCTGTGTGTGTGTGTGCGCGCGTCAGTGACAGCGTGTCCTCTTGTCCAGTCTCAGCGAGACACTCAGCTGTTTTTTTTTTTTGGGGGGGGTTAGGATTGTTACAGCTGCTGATAGACACCACGCAGCTCTTTGCACTCCACACCCTGGAGCAGAGAACGCACTGCTCATGCCTTACTATGGCGTTATAACCATGTAATAATCACAATAAGATGTGTAAACACTGCACAGGCTCTGGAATTCTAAGGTTCCATTTCAGTCATTCATTTTCTGAGCCGCTTAATCCTCATCACGGTTGCGGAGAGGCAGGCGCCCATCTCAGCCGACTCTGGTCTAAGGCTATAGTCATGCAGGACCATCGCGGGGCAGAAACACGCTGACGGCTATGCAGCCTCCTTCAGGTTTATTCGTCAATCTGTATTTTAATAAATATTCTGGCATAAAATGGTATTTTTCTACTCATTCATTTCCTGAGCCGATTAACCGAGGAGGAGGCTGGCGCCCATCTCAGCCGACTTGGCGAGGGCGGGGTACACCCTGGACAGCTTGCTAGGCAATCGCAGGGCCGACACTCACAGAAGCATTCACGCGCACACACACCTAGGGGTGATTCCGAACAGCCAGTCAACCTACTGTGCATACTTTTGGACTGTGGAAGGAAACCGGAGTACCCGGAGGAAACCCACGCAAGGGGAGAACATGTGAACTCCACACAGAAATGCCCAGGCTGGGAATCCTACCCAGGCCTTCTTGCTGTGAGGGTGACGTGCTGACCACTGTGCTACTGTGTCCCCTTACCATTTTTCTAAATTATTATTATTCATAATTTATTTTCTAAGCCGCTTGATTCTAATTAGGGTTTTGGGGCGGTTGGAGTCTGTCTCAGCCGACTCTAGTTGGAGGTGAGGTGCACCCTGAACCAGGCCATTGCAGGGTCAACACACATCCATTCACACTCACTCTCATAACAGAGGCAATTTGGAACAGCCAATTAGCCGACTGTACATGTGATGGGACGGTGGCAGGAAACCAAAGTACCCTGAGGAAACCCACACAAGCACAGGGAGAACATGTAAACTCCACGTGGAAATGTGAAACCCAGGACCCTCTTGCTGTGAAGCGGGAGTGCGGTTACAGCGGCTTTAATAATAAGTCTGTTTTAATCAATCTCTCCCTCCCCATCTGTGTAGATGCTGCCTCCTCAGGGTTGCTGTGTGAAACTGGCAAGCGTGAAGACGCTGGCATGGATGATCACGCTCAGCGACGCCCTTCACAACTTCATCGACGGCCTGGCCATCGGAGCCTCCTTCACCGTCTCCACCCTCGCCGGCTTCAGCACCTCCATCGCCATCGTGTGCGAGGAGTTCCCTCATGAGCTCGGTCAGAAAACACACAGAGGCACAACCTGACAACAATTTCACTTCACATCTCTTCCTTAGGCCCTGCAATGGCCCGGAGAGCTGTCCAGGGTGTACCCTCCTCGCCCAGAGTCGGCTGAGATGGGTACCAGCCTCCCTGTGACCGTAATTAGGAATGAGCGGTTTAGAAAATGAATGAATGAAAGGATCTCTTCCTTATGAAAGTTTGACCCCGCCCTGCAACGGCCTGGTGAACTGTCTGGGTTGTACCCCGCCCTCGCCCAGAGTCGGCCGAGATGGCCGCCACCTCCCCATGACCCTAATTATGATTAAGCGGTTCAGAAAATGAATAAATGAATCAAGGAATCTCTTCCTTATTGAACTATAATCTGATAATCACACAGAAATACGTCTGATCCGTGTGACTCTTCATGAGTTCTCAGAACTGTTTTTAGTGCTGGATAGTTAAGGGTTAACAGAAATCACAGGCTGTGACAAGAGTTGAATAGGCGTACACGTTTCGCGTGCATTTTCCTCGGCACTGATTCAGCCCATGCCAGATTGTGCATTTAAAACAAACAACCGCTCACTCAGTGACCTGCTGCAGGGTCAGAGGTCACGCCCACCCCCACCCCACGTCTGTGTTTAATTATCTGTTCTGCACTTCATGTGTCGTAAAAAAAAAAGAGAGAGAGAGAGAGACGGAGTAAGAGAGAGTGAGAGAGAAATAGTGAATGAAAGAAAGAGTTCAAGTAAGAGAGAGAGAGAGAGAGAGAGAGAGACAGAGCGCAAATACGGATATTTCTTTCTGCATTTCATTAAAAAAAAAAAGCAGCTAGTTAAAAATGGCGAAGAGTTTACAGCTTGCTTTTTCAACAAATTATTAATTAAAAAAGAAATTAAAAAAAATGTTATCTTAAAAATGTACTGAAGTGGATTGAATCTGAATTACCGGTAACTACTGTCATTCCTATGTATTTTTTTATTTGTATCATTATTATTATTATTATCTGCGATGGCCTGGTGAGCTGTTGAGGGTGGACCCTGCCTTCGCCCAAAGTCGGCTGAGATGGGCACCATCCTCCCTGTGACCCTAATTAGGATTAAGCAGTTCAGAAAATGAATGAATGATTATATATTATTATTGTTATCATCTATCCACTATATTTGCAGCTGAGCAATTACTGTTTTTATTTCAGCTTGTCTGATATAAATTACTTTGAAACACATGGCGATTCATCCAGACAGATATTTCCAAATGAAAGCACATGATAAAAGTCTGATTCCTGTAAGTCTGGAGGGCTTTTATTTTTGACCCTTTTCTTTGTGTCCTGCCCTCTGTCTCCCCCTGCAGGTGACTTTGTGATCCTGCTGAACTCGGGTATGAGCCTGAGCCAGGCCGTGCTATTTAACTTACTCTCCTCCATGTCCTGTTATCTTGGCTTGTTGTTGGGCATCCTGCTGGGCAGAACGTTCGCGCCAAACATCATATTCGCCCTTGCCGGAGGGATGTTCCTCTACATCGCCCTCGCTGATATGGTGAGATAAATGTTCACGCCTTCAAGACATTGCACCAAGTCTGTTACATGAAGCAGCATGGCATGCAGAGCACAGGGTGGATGTGACACTTTACACATCCTCAGCACTTCATGACCTCTTCCTCCTTATTGTTTCCTCCTTGTCCAATCCACAGTAACGATCCAGAGATAAGATTATTATTACAGTCAATCACATTTCCATTCTCAGTGGAACTGGTACAGTTGGCTCATGCACCAAATAATAATAAAAAAAAAATCAACACGTGCAGCACTTTCTTATCTCAAGAGTTTACTATCCATGATCTCCGGAGCCCGAAATAAAAATATTTATGATCTGTCAGAAACTGGGACATTCTCCGGTCAGCATGGAGGCATTCGCGCTCCATCCCTGTTTCCCTCTTTCACCTTATCAGCTCAAGCACACACAAGCACAACTTGGCACTCGTATGTTCACCATCTCTGTCCCCTGTTTCTCTCCCAGTTCCCCGAGATGAACGCCATCGCTAAAGAGCAGCAGAGAAGCATCAGATCGGACGTGGTGTTCTTCCTGATCCAGAACGCTGGGCTCCTCACCGGGTTCTTAATCATCTTCCTCATCACCATGTTCGCCGGAAATATTAACCTGGGCTGAGCCTTCGCCAGCACGACACTGTGTGCCTTATAGTCATTCACCAAAAATTATTGTTCCCCCCCCCAAAAGGAACACTGACTGTAATGATTCGCTAGAACTGATCAGGGACTAACTGTTGTCCAGCTTCCAGATTCCTCAGAATGAGCACATTGTTTGAACGATTATTCACGAGTGGTTTTTTTTCCACATCATGTTTTAATCAAATCGGTAAATTGTCTTGTGTGATCAATTTTTTTAGCTATAACTTTCATATAAAACAATGCATGCATATTTCCTTGTTATGAATTAGGAGAAGTGAATTAATAATCTGATATGAATTATATGAATCACTCTCATACTACTGCTGAAGGTCATGTGACAAAAACTTGTGTTCTCTAACTACACGGGGACAGGATCAGTCATCCGAATAGCTTATAAAGGCTGCAATCCTTATACCAGACACCTATAGATTCTACAGCGACTTTCCAAAAACATTCCTATTTTATACTTGATTAATTTATACAGCAAATAAATCACTTTTTAAAAAGAGTGTGCAGTAAAATGGCAAAAGTATCAATTAGCACCAGCGTCCAAGAAAGGAGCCTTCATCAACATCAGCAACAAGGAGATAAACTCAGGGAAACGAGTCAATGAGACGAATCCGTCAGTATCACCAACCCATGTGAGGGACCAGTCGATACATTCAGCAAACGTGAGGGATTGGGATCAGTCGATAATACCAGCCATCGGCACGGATCTCAGTATGGAGAGCCGATGGGGCATTAGGGGGGGTGAATCAGTCGACATCCTCAGCCGGGGAAGCGGAGCAGGCAAGAGCGATCGCCAATTTGGGAGAACTGACCAATCAGCACTGAGAAGATGGGTTTGTGAAACAGGAGCCGCCCCATCCTGACAGCCAATCAGGGAAACAAGGATTTCAACGCAAAGATCAAAATTATAAACATTCTACCAGCAGTGCACAAAAAAAAAAAGACAAATCAGTCAGCGTTGTACCAAAAAGTCCAAATTTATGTCGTTCCATCATACTGTGTTACATAACAGATGTATCGATCCTTCTATCTATACATTTATAATTATTAAACATTTATTTGACACAGAATATTGTACAACAGTACGGTCAGTGCAATATTCCTGGCAGTTAAAATTAACATTTCTCTTCAAAAAAATATACATCTACTGTATACTAGAGACCTCGAAACATTAAGCTTTTATTTTATATCGTACAAAAAAAAGTTTGATCACATGAGACGTAACGAACGAGTGTGGTCATGTGGAGGCACGTAAGCTCTAAAAGATCGATTTAAAACAACACGATTCTTTCACAACATCCACTGAGGCGGCAGAACGGCCCGAACAGGGAGAAGAACGTACTGTTCTTCCAGCGTTTAGATCATATTTGGCCTTTTTAAACAGAAACGTATTGCATCACATACAGGATTTTTAACCGGTTCTCTGATACTGTAAACTGTCGTTATAAACATTCATTAAATATAAACCCGCACCGGACACAGTCCCTTGGATTTACACCCAGGAGCAGTTCTGGAATCAGACATCAACTTATACAACCTTTAAAAGGTTTTACAGCTGTACAGACCGTAAGTGCCTGGAGCAAGCAATGCCCAACTTTATAGCTTTATCTTTATATCAGCTTCATCGCCGTGTGTCCTCGGCAGTACACATTTTCTGAAAAGGTCATGAGGTTCAAGGCCTTCAAGTTCATCTCCATAAACATTACTTCACATCTCTTTTGATGTGCACGACTCTTTTCCTTTTCCATTCAAAACGTTTAAAATGTTCTGCAGCACACCAACATCAGAGTAAAAAGGTCAAAAGGACGAGACACAGCAGATCAATACTGCAGCTTCTAAAAGCACTTAGATGAGGCACTACACGGAGATTTAAGTAAGTACATGTACATCATACTTCGATTATTAACAAGTTAAAGATGACCGTTCAGAACATTTTGACAATGAACACCAGGATTTCTAAGATTAGCGAAGAGCACTCTGGGCAACCTGGAAGAGCAGCACATATACGAACGCCACAAAGCGGCTATCAGCGGACACCACAACACAGTACATGACTGGCGCTTTTTCGGCTTCGAATACTGACACAGGCCCTGTGCTGGCCTGGCGAGCAGCTCCCGGCCTCGCCTACAGTCGGCTGAGATGGCCGCCAGCCTCCCTGTGACCCGAATTTGGATTAAGCCGTGTTGAAAATGAATGAATGAATGAATGAATACTGACAGTGTCACGCTGACTGGAGGCGAGGACACAACGGTCTGACTCGGACAGCCTGACTTTTGCATTACTGCTTTCAAGTACGGAGAAAATGTCAGGGAATGCAAAAAAAAAAAACAAAAACAAACAAACAAAAAAAAAAAAACTCTCAAGATTCATCGTTCTAGTCGAAAAAATTTACAAGGGATGATGGCATCACAGCCTAAGCCAACCCCATGAGGTGATATTTTTGGCACTGGTCTCTGTAAACAGGATTGTTCAACCCTTCCAGTTTTCATGAGACTTGAAGGGAGAAGATGGGCCAAGAAAGAACCCTCAATATTCTGGAGTGGATCCGAGTCACACAGCAGACCCATGAAATCAATATCACTTGTGTTCATATTATAAGGGGAGCCACGGTGGAGTACTGTTTAGCACGTCCACCTGACAGAAAGAAGGACCCGGCTTCGAGTCCCGGGCTCAGTGGAGGCGTTTCTGTGTGGAGTTCTAATGTTCTCCCACTGCTTGCACGGGTTTCCTCTGGGTAGTCGTTTCCTCCCCAGTTGAAAGATGTGCACGTTTGGCAAATTGGCTGCTCCAAATTGCCCCGGAAGTGAGTGCGAGTGTCGGACCTTATTTCCGTGAAGCGGACCACGGCGCCACCGTGCCGCCCTGAGGAGCAATTAGTTGGAAATAAATTATATGATTACAGGCATAAATCTCATAGTTTTGGACGTATATTATGTTCAAACTTTTGCAGTTGCAGATTTGCATGTCACTGCAGGGTCCTTGCCAGAGGTCTGTGCACTCGGAGATCAGTTCTGGCTTTATCAGTTATTGTGGTAAAGTATAAAGAAATGTCCATTTATGCAATAATTGTTATTGGTTACACGGGACCAGTTTGGACCAGCTTCATGCCCTGGGAACCCACTAATCCAACATTATAAACTTCGGTTTAAAAAAGTGCAAGATGAAATTATATATATATATATATATATATATATATATATATATATATAACAAAATATTACGGGATTTTTAGATGGATGAAGATCCATAATTTCCTCTAAATGCATATAATGATGACTGATTATTATAATTTTATCATATTGGTACTCAGAGCCAAGATATTAAAAAGAAAAAAAAGGACATTATGGAAACCCCCCCTACCCCTGCCCCATACACACAATTTATTTTTTTTAAAGATACCTGTGCAAAGCTTTGAATTTATCATCAGTCATCCCTAAAAGGTCCTTTAAATGTTCCGAACATTCCCAGTCGGACTAAAAACGAAAAAAAATAAATAAATAATGGCACAGCATCTTAGATACTAATGCAAGGTGAAAGTTGCAGAAGAGCCAAGAGCAGAAAGCACAGAGGTAGATGTAAAGCAAGCATTGCTTTTGAGGAGCGGCCGTGGTAGTCCACTTGTTCCTGTATGTCCTGCACGCATGTTGCTACGATAGCGTCACCGTATATTGTACAGTATTCCGGAACAAGACTGACCAGTCACTGTACACCAAGTCCATGTATACACTACGACCTTGTTTAAACACTAATGAATACATTCAATATATAAAACCGAAAATATCCTGTATATTCTTATGCACTGTAATACAGCATTGTGCTTACACTGGAATATTTACAGTAGTACACGTTTACAATTTTGTCTAGAATGGTACGACCTGTCAAAGTTACTCTTGTACAAGGGCTCGTCTAGATACACAGACGCACGCTCTCTGTCCCTTTCCTTCTCTCACACACTGACAAACTTTTTCAGACTGTAACTACTTCAGATTCAAAGGCTTCACTTGGCTTGACATGATCACATGACGAAAAGCAGCCAATCATAATAATATGCACGGTGGTGTATATGTACCTAATACAGACAGAATCGGCTGGTGTTTTTTTTTTTTTAAGAAATTAAACGTCTGACGTTAGGTCAGTTGGGGAAACAGGTTTGGCCAACACGCGGAAGCTTGATTGAAAGCCAAGGCAAAAAACTGCATTATAGTGCATCTATAATTTGTTATCTTGAAAAATATCTGACACGTAGTCAGATTTGTCAACGAGAGAAAATATACAGCATTAAGACTTTATTTACTGGAATGTCGAGTCTGTCAAGATCGAGATCGGTCAGAGGATATGACGTTTTTCTGATGGCATGATGATTGTCTGGCTGCTGAGACTTTTCTACAGTATGATTGACACTTAAAGTATGATTGACGCAGTGTGTGAGTACTTTACTGTATGTCTGTGTGGTGAAGAAAGCTACACATGCTTGCTACAGCAAATATAATTCATGAAACTGACAATGCCGCGTACTGGCGGCCAGTTTGTTTGGCCCCCATATACAGTAGCTTTTATCGGCTACAATAAATAATCCAATAGGTTTTAGCGTCTTTACGATAATTATTATAAATAAGAGAAAGCATTTCTGTGAATCAGCTGTTCATTACAAAATGGAACTAGCTATAAACATCCTAGTGCTAAGAATCCAATTTTAATTATAAATGGAATAAATAAACGATGCTACTTGAGCTGGTTTCACTCCTCAGATCTGGTCAATTGATCTGGTTGAACGTGAATCTTTTTTTTTAAAGAAACAGAACATTTCATTGATAAAGAAACTTCGCATCATGGCCGATTCATGACGGCATTATCATTGCTATTGTAAAACATATTTTGTCTTCAGAAGAAATTTCATCACTGCAAAAAGTCTATTTCTGTGAAATGATGATGGACTATGATGTAATACATAAATATGAGCTTTGTTTCTTTGTTTGTGGCTACTGCAGCCTCTCATACACTTTTTTTTTTTTAAACATGATGTCTCTATTGTCTTGTCTAATCCAGTGAACTTAGTCATTACCCAGTGAGGAGGTGGATGCAGACTTGTCACTGAATACATGCCATTGTGAAGGCTTCTGCAGATGTGTGTGTGTGTGTGTGTGTGTGTGTGTGTGTGTGTGTGTGTGTAGAGGGGCTTTTCTGTCAGTTTGCACCCTCTCCCACCACTGGGCTTTCAGCTCTACCCTCCTTCAGACTGCCGGATTGCTTCTTCTGCTTGGTCTTTGATTTCCTCAGCATGCGCACCTGAGAAGTTAAAATAAATCAACTAGATAACATCTGCTCTCCCGTGATCAAACTCAGTGCACTACTGCCAGAAAAGGAATTAATACTGAAATAAAACTGACACCAGTATTCATTGAGGTGTAACATTTGAAAATATCTGGCTGATGTCGTACCTTGGGTCCTGCCGCAGAGATGATGATCTGTCCCGGGGACTGGACCCACGGCTCCCCGTCCACCTGCACTGGGATGGGCTTCATTACAGTGATGCGGATGTAGCTACCCTGAGCAAGCCGGATCCCTGAGCGGAGCCCACCTTGGACCTGACCCTGAAGCATGCACACACACACACACACACACACACACACACACACACACACACACACACACACACACACACACACTATAGTCACAAGTTCAGTTACGTTATTTAATCTGACCAATTTAATAACCAGCTAGCCAAAGCTGGAAAAAAAAAATCAAAACATTTTTGATCTGGTGTAGAGAGATGGATAGAGAGAGAGGTGGGGTGGGGAGTTTTTGGAGGACTCACCATATGTACCACTCCAGTTACGCCCACGACCTCCAGCATGCCATCATCTATCCTGGGCTTGTCAAAGCGTGCATCATTGTCTGAACCCCACAGATCAGCCCCCGAGCCCCAGCTAGACCACACCCACACACACATACACACGGCTATGTCAGACAGTCAAAACTACACGCTAATAACACTAACACAATCACTACATGATTACCACACACACCTTGTCTCTATCTGAGTGTGTGTGTGTGCGTGTGCGCTCGTGTTTATACATGTGTATCCGGAACGTGTCTGTGGTCACCTGGGAATGTTGATGAAGATGAGGCCCTCGATACTTGGCAGCTCGATGTCCTGCTTGTCCACCTGCAGTTTCAGGTTTCTGTGCAGGTTGCGCGTGTGACTCAGTTTCTGCAGCCCGACTTTCACGTACACGCCCTTATTATGAAACCTGGAAGACAAGACGGTGCAACCGGTGATAAACAGTGCAGAATAAAAGTACACTGCATGGATCTGTGATGCATCTCGGCTGAGTGATATACAAGTCTACATCAATGTATTTAAATGGACTACACACGCCAAGCTCGTAAGCACAGAGACACACAGCGCCGCACCGTGGAGCACTCGAGGACAATCATCAGACTTCCTGTCCATACAAAAATGACATTAATGTTTAATTATCGCTCAGGATCAATTGTGAATGGGATTGTGTTTCTGTGAGAACAGGAAGCAGTAATGTACCTAAGTGGTTGTTTTACAATAGAAAGCTCTAAGTGCTCATTTTGAGAAGCTCTGAAGTGGAAGTTCACCGACGGCTGAGTCTAACTCCTCCCACTGAGTCATATCATAAAATGGGAAAAACTGGGAAAGAGGCTGGGTGGGAGATCAATGGGGTATGTATTTGCATATAAAATGAGGGCAGGGCTGTGGGAGGTGCCACCTACATCTAACTAGAGGGTGATCATATTTTTTTTATGAAAATTTTTGCATGACCTTGCGAAATACCAGATGAACAACACTTTGTGAGCATCTGGATGATCTTAACCACTAGGTGGCACTGTGAGCCATTTTCAGCCCATAAATGGCTTGGCAATATTAAATCTTGTCAATATTAACACTAGCATTGATGCATTTCATAACAGGACATATACAGATTTTACTTTACATGTTAAAAGGCTATGGTACAAACCAGCACTAGAGAGTGTGTGTGTGTGTGTGTGTGTGTGTGTGTGTGTGTGTGTGTGTGTGTGTGTGTGTGTGTGTGAGTGTGTGT
>JAQNCB010000005.1:2607061-2617358 GCA_030068295.1 Euristhmus nudiceps | reverse complement strand
CCACTACAAATGCGTAGCACTACTACTATATATTATTATTAAATACTATTTATATAATACAGTATTACTAGTAATAGAAGTATTGGAACTGTTATTAAAAATATGTATTACTATTAATACTGAACTAATAGGTCTACCAGTAACATTCTTACAAGTTAGAGATCTACAGTGTGTGTGTGTCACTATGTGTGTATGCATGTATAACATATATACCTATATGTATGTATGTGTATACACAGAAAGACCACAGTTCGATAAAGCACAGAATGAGAGAAAGAGAGAGAGAGTATTTATTTGAGGAAAGCATTGAGTCACGTTCGAGGCGATAGATACACGAAACTGGACAGAAAATGAAGTGCCGGTTTGTTGAATGCGTTATTTTTTGACCGTCAAAATGGCAGACGAACAACATCAAGTGACCTGCTGACATCATGTCGAAAACCTTTATAAAGCACTTGCAGTTTTATTCCTACAGGAAACTAATCAACACCTTCTGACCAATCAGAATTGAGAATGAGTATTTTGGTTTTTGTATTCAATTCGAACAGGATCCTTAACCATCACATCGTAGTTTTTTCCCCCAGATAAAGCATTTCAACGGAAGAAAGCTGAGGCGCCACACATCGGTCCTGACGTCTAATGTGATGCAAAACCGCCGAGCATTCCGTTACGTGTGAAGGATTTATTACTCGTGAGGTGCGATTACGAGCAAAGTGTGCGGCCCATGCGGCATGTGGATGCGTTTTGAGCTTCCCAGAAGCCACTGCAACCGTTTCTGAGAAAGCGTGCTGCAGGTGACGAGACCCTACACTGTGCTCCTCGATTATGCACAAAAAAAAAAAGTCACACAGGAAGAGGATGCGACTGTGGTGTGGTTGACAGGCTTCCAGCACAAAACAAAATGATAACTTTCAAAGAAAAATAAGAAGGTGGCAAAGATGAAGCCGTATCGAGGCGTCAATAAGTGTGGGAGGGAGAACGCACGGATAAAACCAAGACAATGACGTCTGAACGGAACAGAACGGCGAGACGATCAACAGAGTGATATGAAACCGAGGGCAAAGGGGAGGGGGCGGGGCTTCCAGGGCAGTGATTAGTACCTCACATTTATTAACCCTAATTAGGGTCGCGGGGAGGCTGGTGTCTCTCTCAGCCGACTCTGGGCGAGGGCAGGTACACCCTGAACAGCTCGCCAGGCCATCACAGGGAAAACACTCACATATTCACACCTAAGGGAGATTTTGGAACAGCCAATCAGCCTACTGTGCTTGTTTTTGGACTGTGGGAGGAAACTGGGGACCCCGGAGGGAACACACACAAGCACGGGGAGGACATGCAAACTTCACACAAACGCCCCGGCTGGAAATCATACCCAGGCCTTCTTGCTGTGAGGCGAACGTGCAAACCACTACGCCGTGTTAGTACCTAACATGAGTGGCTTGCTTTATTTTTTACCAAAATGTGTTGTAATTGGTGAAATAACAGCACCAGGATGTTACCATCTTCAAGACTATCAGGTGATCAACTGCATAGCGAAAGAGATTTCCTTTTTCTTTTTTCTCTCTCTCCAGACACGCGACATCCCACAGACTGACCCTGAAACAGTTCAGGAATATAGGACAGCGACGGCTATTTTTAAGCATGCGTATTTTGGAAGGTGTTTGGAGAAGAGAAAAGCGGCATAGTCCGCATTTGTCAAGGCGACAAAAAAAAAAACTATTTATCTGTGCTTGCGCAGACCGCTGCAATTAAATCAACCCAAATTGAAAGCAATGCAACATTTCAGGCAAATAACATCCATCAGGGATGATGTGACGAGTTGAAATCCCACCAGAAGTTCAGAACTCGAGTTCCTGTTCCAAGAGGAGACTCTGAATTTTGCTGTTCCGGTTCCTCCTCATGATACACAGTCATGCCTTCAAATTTCAATCAAAACGTTCTTATCTTGTTGCTCCACAAAGACACGGAGGCTCATATGAAGTTGTCCAGGAACGAGCGGAAGCAGACGATGCAGGAATGCGCCCACTGCTCTTGCTGAACTGTTACGCGAGCACAAGCGCCAAGTCAACAAATATCCTTTAATATCGGTGTTCGGAGGGTTTGGCCATGCCCGAAGGAGGAAATGGTCTCCAAGTTGGACGAACAATCAGAGGGCTCAGTGGTATAAAAATAAAAACACTGACCTTCGTGTCAATGGCTCAACAAAGCAGATATCATGAATATCTTGACAGAATTTGCACCATTAATCACACCACCATTTAATCAAAACAGTTTTTTATATTTCGTACGAGTTTACTTTATGGTACGGCTGAGGGGGCACCGACATCTTGTTGCATCATCGATCAGTACCAATCAGGACGCAGCTTTCGGGCTGGGCGATATTCTCTCATTATTTTGCGATACGTTCTGGTGATATTCATTGTGCAAAGAAAAAACTGTTCCGACACCAAAGAACAAGGCAGCACATGCCAAGTGTTTCAGAACACAAACACCAGGAGGCGCTCATGTGCACCTGCCCCAGTTCAGTGATGTACAATCATTCGTCGTGACAGTTGTACTCAATCACAATCGGTTCGCAAACGATAGAAATGTCAGCATGGTCGTTTGTTGATATCATCCAGCCTCACTCAGTTTCTCATTGAACAGAAGCTCTTACAACCAGGACTTGTTCCATACACATTAATTAGTTCCTCATAAAGAGAGGAAAAGTGTCATCACATCAGTGGTTATGGGTTTTTTTGTTGTTGTCACTAAATTAAATAAAAACATGTCATTTATGTGAAGCCCCCGTTGCACAGCTTCCCTGTATGAATTGTTGCTATGGCAACGCTAATTCATGAGAGTAAATATTCATCATTCAGGTCACAGTCGTACATTGTGCACCGTGCTTTGTGTCATGGGGAATATTACTGGAAATAAACTTCCATTCTGATGGACTTTACAACAGTTACAACATTTTTTTGTGCAAAAGGAAAAATAAGAGCGGTGGCTCAAAGTTATTAGCATATCTATCCCAGGTACTAACACAAAGCCTGCGGGAGGAAACTAGAGGGCTTGGAGGAAACTGTGTCGTCTCTGTGAAACAAAACTACATTCAACTGAAGTAGTGTTTCTTGTTTATAGCTTTTTTAAGAGGACGCTCTTACTGTAGACCTTGTTTGAAACTTTGTTTTGTAAACGTGTAAAGTGACAGGGAGGCTGTGATGTGACCCTTCTGTAGCATCTTTATTATATATTTAATATTAATTTACCAGCAGCACGGTGGTTAGCATGCTCGCCTCACAGCAAGAAGGCCTGGGTTCGATTCCCAGCCTGGGTGTATCTGTGTGGAGTTTGCATGTTCTCCCCATGCTTGCGTGGGTTTCCTGCGGGTAATCCGGTTTCCTCCAAAAAAACATGCACAGTAGGCTTAGGTGCGAGTGTGTGTATGGCTGTATGAGGGTCGGCCCTGTGATGGCCTGGCGAGCTGTCCAGGGTGTACCCTGCCCTCGCCCAGAGTTGGCAGAGATGGGCGCCAGCCTCCCCGTGACCCTGACTAGGAAAAAGCGGTTTCGAAAATTAATTTACCTTTGTCAAAAAAAAAACTATTTTTATTTAAGTAACCAGGTAAATATTTTATTTTGATTACTTTTACATTAAATTGTAATTTCTGCAAATAAAATATTTATAAAAAGAAAATATAAAATAAGTTACATAAAATATACATTATTTTTATGAAAATCCACAACATAATTTCCCTCCAAAATATTTGAGATTTATTTCAAACCTTTCCAGGTTTCAAAAGTAAACATTAAAAAGCAACACATTATTCAGTGTGTCTGAATAATTAAATGTTACTATTATTAATTTATTCGATTATATTTAAAACCAAGACAAGATTTTAAGTAATTACTACATCCCCAAATGATATTTAAAAAAAAACAACTAGTGTACATAGAGTAAATACAACCCATGTGTATACATAATACCAATTGTTTTGAAAAGCAGCTAATAAAACTTAGCTAAGAATAAAACAATTCATTATGAAAACTGCTCATAAGAAACAGCAACATACTATTTGACCCTGACTTCGTTTAAACCTTAACTGTACTTGGAATTATGCGAAATCATATGTTGCATAACCAAGACAATTTGAATCAAACTGACAGCTAGCATGCTAGCTAATTCACAGCAGGCTACTCAGGTCAGGATAACAAGCTAAACTGGCTAAGTGAAGGAGGTTTGATTGCTCGCTAACGAAGACAATGTCACCAATCATATTATCATAATTTACATTAACTTAAAAAACATTCAAATAGAAATATATTTTACCTTGTGGATTCGTTTCAATGCCATTCCGTTTCTGTTGGCCGAAAAAATAAAGAGATTTAGCCGGTTAGCTAAATGTAGTGCTTGTGCTAGCTTAGCTTAGCTTAGCCTAGCCTAGCCTAGCTTCGCGCTTGCTACTAGCCCAGCAATGCGGAGGCGAGTATGCTAAAGCTAAGCTAATCAATGAACGCTATTGTCGACCGCAAACAATCGAAACTCTTATTTGTGTTGAAGCCGACAAACCAAAATGCTTTACTTTTACAAAATGTACTTTTAATTAAATGGATTAAACAGACAAAAAAGCTGGACAACATTTAACCCTAAAAAATATCCCGTCGTGTATATATGGATATCCTCTCTAGGTTGCCGCTCCACAAAATGTCTTCTTCTCTTGACAAAACCAGAAGCGTTGCTTTTGTTCCCAACCACATTCCGACACATACCGAATACTGTCATTGGATTAGAAAGAATCTTGCATGTTGCACAAATCTGACCAATCTAAGAGCGGATTGGTGGCATCAACATCCGCCAGGAGGCGGGATTTTGTTAAAATATGGGTGGGATATAAAATAGTGTGAACCATACACACCCAAGCAACAGGGTCCCAAACAGCGCCGACTGCTGCTTACTGCTGCTTACTGCTGCAAGATCATCCGCATAAGTTGGAAGGAGAAACAAAGAAATAATTAAATAATTAATTGAACAGCTTTTGTGACCTTTGAGATGATAGATTTTTTGTACATGTTTGGTGTTATTTTAACCAACATTTTTTAAAACAAAGATCTCAATCTCTTTGATTGCAACTGTTGTGTTTCTTGGCACTGTTTGGGAACTTGAGATTTAAGCATTTAACTGCCAGTAATTGCTTCACGTAATTCTTGACTGTGACAATGAAAATCTTGAATCTTGAATCTTGAATCAAGTAGTTCATTTTCTTTCATCATACATTACATTTTTTTAAAATTATGTAGTCACATGGGATGTTTTTTAGTTTCATGCTTTATGAATTTCTTGGGTCCTGTCCAGGGCAAACTTCCATCTCATACCAGTTGCAGTGTTCATGGAAACTGTCAGGAATGAAGTCAAATTCTGAAGCAAAAATTGTAAAAATCAAAGCCTTACATAAATTCCAAAGACTGCAATTTTCACATCATGGTTCATATTGATTTCTCATCACAACAGTTTCTGGAATACCACATTTTTATTTCATTCATATATCATTCACTCATTCATTCATTTTTTTAAACCACTTCATCCTAATTAGGGTCGCGGGGAGGCTGGCGCCCATCTCACCCAACTCTGCGCAAGGGCGTGGTACACCCTAGACAGCTCACTCGGCCATCGCAGGGCCAACACTCACACACACACACACACACACACACACACACCTCGGGGTGATTTGGAACAGCCAATTAGCATCCTGAGCATGTTTTTGGACTGTCGGAGGAAACTGGAGTACCCGGAGGAAACCCACACAAGCACGGGGAGAACACGCAGACTCCACACAGAAACATCCCGAGCTGGGAATCGAACCCACCTCGGTACTCTCTTGCTTATTTGTAAAAAAACTTGAAAGTCATGTATAATTTTCCTTCTGCTTCACAATTGTGTGCCGCTTTGTGTTGATCTTTAATGTAAAATGCCAATAAAATATATTTATGTTTGTGGTTGGAATGTGACAAAATGTGGAAAAGTTGAAGGGGTGTGAATACTTTTACAAGCCACTGTATATATATATATATATATATATATATAAAGTGTGTTCGAATAAATCTCTCTCTCGCTCTGACCTTTCTGTCAGGTGTTGCCAACTGTGCAATCGACATGTATGTCAAAGGTGGAATGAAAACAAAGTACAACACTGAAGGGTTGTTTTCAGGCAAAAACAAAGAATATGATGACATTTATCGCAGCGATGGAACACCAACAGAGATATTTGTTTGTTTACATATTTAATGAAGTCAGTCACGATTTTCCAGTATGTGAGGGTGTACGTGTGGGTGCATGTGTGTGTGTGTGTGTGTGTGTTTTGTCGGATGGATTGAACCTGTTCTGGCTTGCTTGCATTCAGTCAAGAGCTGTGTAAAAGCAAACCCCAGAGATGAACCATCACATAGAAGATCTCACCTACTGATGATGATGATGATGATGATGGTGGTGTTGGTGATGATGAGGACGGAGTGCTTATTTTCTGTCTGTTCGATTTTCTTCCTGTAAAGGTCATTTCCTCATATCCTGCTCCTGTCTGAATCCAGTCCTGACTTCATCACCCCTGATTGTTTCCCCATCACGTAACGCGGCTGGACAACAGTTCCAGCAGTTCCTGAATCTCTCAAACCTCATAGGAACAATGTGAAAACTGTAGTGGCCATGAAAGCTAAACAATGCATCAGAAACGTTAAGCTTTCCCTCAGATATCTTGGTTAAAAACAATAAAGACAAACGTCCACATTGATAAAATTACCCTCTTAGCGCTGACCGCTAACCTCCATTGTGTGGATTCCGCCACAATGAGAATCATCGCTGATGTGAACTGAAAAAACAAACAAACAAACAAAACCCTCTCAAGAAATTCTGATTCATGAAGGAATACATATGATGAGAGTGGAGCCATTCAGGCAAACAACATGACCGCAGTGCGATTTCCTGGAACCTGATGGCCTCAGACTCTTCCTCAATTCACGCCGTGTCTGTCCGAATCCGTCCTTCTGAGTCCCTGTGAAATCAACATCAAACAAATACCTGTGGCTCTTGTGGTTCAGGGTTCTTGTAGCAGTTCAAGATAGACCTCAATTAAAAGGATAAGCAACCTGAACAAGGGCGGGGTCCACCCTGAACAGCTCGCCGATCCATTGCAAGACAACACACATCGGCGACCATTCACACGTATATTCATTCATTCACTTTCTAAACCGATTAACCCTAATTAGGGTCATGGGGAGGCTGACGCCCATCTCGGCCGACTCTGGGCGAGGGCAGGGTACACCCTGGACAGCTCGCTAGGTGATCGCAGCACGGACATCTCGGAGCAATTTAGAAAAATTTCACAGCTCAATTTTTGGATTTGTTTGGAGTGTTGAAGGAAACTGGCGTTCCCGGAGGAAACACGCACAAACACGAGGACAGTATGCAAACTTCACACAGAACCAAAACCAATCGAACCCGGGACTCGGACACAAGACCTTCCTGCTCTGCCTCGGGATCAGGTTTTTATTTTCACTGTCTTTTCAAAGCTCAACAGGTCAGTTTTAGTTTCTTTCAAACGACAAGGATAGATATAATTTTGACTGTTCGTGGGATGCTGACCATGTATTCCATCAATTCTTGTTATTCTCGATTTGACCACCAGGTGGCACCTTTACAGCACTGATGGTCTTCTCAACTCACTCTCACTTGCCGGAACCACTTCATGCTACTCAGGTCGCAGGGAGACTGGAACAATTCTGAGCTGACACTGGGCGAAGGCGGGGTACACCCTGAACAGCCCGCCAGACCATCACACGGTCGACACACACACACACACACACACACACACACACGATCATTCACGCTCACATCTTGGGGCAATTTGGAACAGAAAATGAGAATAAAGTGCATGTCTGGAATCTGGGAGAAAACCAGAATACCCGGAGAAACCCAGGCAAACACAGTAAGAGCGTGCAATTTCCACTTAGAGCACTTTGAAATTACTTTTATATTTGTATCCAATAAAAATGTAATAAAATAAGATAAAATACAAGAAAGGTGGTATGGTGATGTAGTGGTTAGCACGTTCGCCTCACAGCAAGAAGGTCCTGGGTTCGATTCTCAGCCAGGCCGTTTATGTATCGGGTTTGCATGTACTCCCCCTGCTTGCGTGGGTTTCTTCTGGGTACCCTGGTTTCCTCCTGCAGTCCAAAAACATGCACAGTACGCTGATTGGCTGTTCCAAATCTCCCTTAGGTGTGTATGTGAATGGTTGTGTGAGTGCCAGCCCTGCGATGGCTTGGCGAGCTATCCAGGGTGTACCCCGCCCTCGACCGGAGTCGGCTGAGATGGGCACCAGCCTCCTCACGACCCTAATTAGGATTAAAAAGCCTGTTGGGCTTTTTTACACCCGAGCCTAAAGACTCATCACATTATCCCCAGTTTCTGTAGCGTGAAGCAACTAGGATTTCAACTCCTCCTGGATGGGACACTGGTCCATCACAGGTTACCTTCCCAGTATATTTACTGGTACCCATTTAAACTGCTGGGTGAAGAAAGGTACACTTGTGGTTAAGAGCTGGGACTCGAACCCATGACCTCCTGATCATGAGCCTAGCACCCTAACCCCAATGCCACCAGCCCCTAATTAGGATTAATCGGTTCAGAAAATGAGTGAATTCATAAAAATACAAGAACACACTACATCACAGTTCCTGTCCTTGGAGAATCCCCTGTCCTGCACATGTTACTGCTTCCCTGCAGGATCTGCTGAGAATTCACTGATTATTTCTCTCAGATTTGGGAAGACAGGGGGAAATCCTCGTGCTGTCAGTGAGGACAAAACCTGGGAGTTGTTACGTGTAAAATCCACCAGGGGGCAGAAAAGCGCTCTCGTTCAACTTCAAATGAGGTCGAGAAAGAGGAGTTTATTTATCTCGTTCATGTGATTGAATTTCTTGTCCCTTTATGTATTTATTCTGTCTCATTACGGCTCTCAACAGCGCTTCATTACCTACATGTGACCAAATCGAGCCTTAAGAATAATTTTTGTCTTTCTGTGAGTCCAAAACAGGTTAAATGTTAAAACTTCTAACAGTGCATGGGTATCATGGTATTTAGAGAGGACATGTGAGTCTTGTGTATGCTTTCATGTGAAATGTATTTCTGTAATATATATGATTAATAAAGAGGATCAATCATGTTTACTTTCAGAAAAAAATGTTACTCAACTGTACCTTTCATTTCCTCTTTAGTCTTTCCCCTGGAAATGTGGACACCTTTAAAATGTATCATGCTCCATATCTAACAATGTATTCTATATATATTATATATATGGGCTGTATTAATGGTATAAAATGTAGATGCACATGCGCGTTATTTCCACGCCATCAACAAGCACATGTTGTTCAATCTTACTGCCAGAATGTGTTGTGTATTAATTGGATCAGGAAGTCCAGGAGTTCAGGGGATGAGTGTGCTGTTCATTTCGGACCATGCGGTTTGGAATGTGGCTCGACTGCATCCATACGGAACAACTTTCCAAACTGAAGCATGTCATATTTCACGCTGAGATCACAGGATGTATTTCTGCACATTAGGTATAATTACCTACTAGCCCATTTCTACACGTGATCCACAGCCTGCAATTTAGACCGCAGCCACTTCAGACCCAATTTTGGTGCCCAAAATATGATCATGCTCCAGGCAATGATGATACAGGATAGTAAAAGAGTTTTTTTTTTTTTTTAGAACAGAAGCTCTTTCACGGACCTTTTAATTAATCACACAATCAAAAGGTGTGCCATGCTGTGAAGGATTAAAGTGGAGACAGAGAAACAAGTGTCTCCTGGAATTAGAAACAGAAATATAAGTAAATATATCAACGGTTTTTGAAACCCACATGTTCAGTCACTCATGTTGAGGAACTTTTTTTTTTTGAGAAAATAATCTTCAAACGATGAAATACGATTATAATTAGAATTGGACTGAAATGCTTTTACTGATAAGTGCACAACAAAGAAAAAAATGGAGAAAATGTGACAAATAGAGAACAAACACATGTTTTCTTTTTCAAGTGTTTCCTTGTATACGTTGCGCGCGCGCGTGTGTGTGAGAAAGAACACCATTAAAATAATGTGGCTTTAGCTTAAGATTGTAATAATAATAATAATAATAATAATAATAATAATAATAATAATAATAATAACAATAATAATAATAATAATATGCTTTCATTATATGCATATATATTTATATATGTTTCGTCTAAAGCCCATACACACACAAAAAAATAATAATACTA
>JAQNCB010000005.1:2581339-2592066 GCA_030068295.1 Euristhmus nudiceps | reverse complement strand
TCTATCTATCTATCTATCTATCTATCTATCTATCTATCTATCTATCTATCTATCTATCTATCTATCTATCTCTCGATTCTTGTGTCTATTTATCTATATATCTATTTACTTCATGACCAGTGTGGATATTTATTTATTTGTTTGTTTGTTTGCTTCCTTATTTTTCCTGGTACAGTGTTAATTAGTTTGAACATTTTATGTTTTACATTTTTTAAATTTCCTTCTTTCTTTTTTAAATTGTGAACTCTAACCCCGGGTTTACACTGTGGCACGGTGTCCGTGATCTCTGCAAGTTGAGAGAATCGTGAGGCGCGTGGGGCGGTCGTGGGTTCGTATCGTGATGATCTCGAGCGGACTGGGTGGATTTGTGATGATCGCACCGACTGCAGCTAAAGTTTTGACTGTCATTACTTTTGCCACAATGATCGTGATGCATTCTGATTTCATATCAATCGTGATCGAACATGGGAGTCATAGTCGAGCGCAGTCGGGCTGAACAGAGCGTAACGGGCCCTGATACGCCGTTGTAGGGGATCGTGATGAACCTGGAAACACCATTCTTTCTAGTTTGATCTCCTGGATGCACCCCGCCTCCCCTTAAACCCGAGTCGCGCTCCAACCGAGATCATAAACAAACCCAGGGTTTCGCAAAGAAAAGGATTTATTTTGCTGTGCCATTGTTTATGTGCTTGTTTCACATTTTATTGAATGATTAATCTTTATTTGGTTTAAGACGTTTACAATATAGACAAAGAAATTGGTAGAATTTTTGGGAGCGTTGCAGACGTAATAAAAACAATGATAAATAGACAAACAAACAAACAGGTGAATAAATTTAATCTGAAAGACATTCATTGCTCTAACTTATACACGTCGTTGTCTCCATCATTCCGTTGAAGTGATATCCGACTTTATTTGATATCCGACGCTGAAACACTTCTCGCGAGTGGATTCAGGCTTTTGCGCTCGACTTTATGTCTTTGCACATCTGGAAGAATATTAAGTGTCCCATCTGTTTATGCTGGGATGATTTCATTCGCATCTGTCCCCTTCCTCTGTTCTCGAGTACCTTTTTGAGTTCGGAGTGGTATGCAGTGTGTCAACGCGAAAGCCGAGTTTCGGTCTTTTGTACTTCCGTTCTCAGATTTTTTCCAAAGAGAAATACTCGTTCATGTCCGAGATGATGACACGCGCGCGCTCCATTTGTGAATTAAAATAATTATATTCACCCAATGTGAATGTCAATTACACCATCCTGCTGAGAGATTAGCCCACGGGTCGCCTTCCCAGCATGCCTTTCTGCCCCTCACCCACCTCCGAGTCTGCCCCATCCACCTGCGTTTCTCAGTGGAGTGATGCTAATAACAGTGAAGATGGATATGGAGTTTGTCTATGAATGCATGTGGAGAGACGGTGAGGGGCCGGGAAAGCAGTGTGTCTCGCAGGTTTAAGACAGGAATGCTATAAATAATACATTTATTTGATTAACTACAGCACTGCTCATTGTTTGGATTCACTAAATGTGTGTGTGTGTGTGTGTGTGTGTGTGTGTGTGTTTGGGGGGGTTAATGAACAGCTCAAGCAGCATGACGACCAAAACATTGCACACTCCACATGGAACACTCCACCAAAATGTGTTTTTCCGAAATGTTCTATTAGGAGCTAATTTGTTTATTAACTTGCGAATGCTTGTTTTATTTATTTTTCTTTTTTTTGTCGCCAGGGACCTTCCTTAAACGTTTAACAAGTGTATCCTCTATTTTGGGCTGTAAAAAGCTCATCCAATCATTTAATTCAGTATAAAGTATCGCGTCCACAAGGCGAGGCAGACTTATTGCTCATGCTAGAAAGCTAGCAAGCTAGTCGGCAGCTAGCAGTCTGCTACCCGCCATGCTTGGTGTTTACATTCATTACGGTCATGTTGGATGTTTTCTTGAGGCATGAGATTGGATGTGACAGTGACCTGCGAGTCAGGCAGTCATCAGGAAGTGCATGTTTGTGCATTTTGGAGACGTTGTTTTTGAGGAAGGGGGTGGGTTTTTCAGTTGAATACCTTCAAAAATCCAGATTATCGCTACTGCTTTCTCCAAAATTATCAATCCTAGCTAGAATGCCTTTCATCTATTGTACCTTTGTTACGGCGATACATTCGACCTGAAAATCTCAAACATATAATATATATGACTTGGTGACTACCATATCCGGTCCAAATCCGATTTGAAAAAGTCAAGACCCTTCACCGATTTATATATTTAAAGCACAAAACTGGACCAAACTACAACTTAAACAAATACATACTAAATGTATAAACGTGGTAGGTTTCATAAAACCATCCCAGTCACAAGAAGAAGTGCTGCTTAGTCCATTTATTTTTCAGAAAGAGCCAAAATACATTTCCAATATAAGTGTTTTAAGGTATAGTGCAGGACCTTATCGCTCAATCGCTGTTATCAAAGGCCGAATCATCACGGAACATTTATTCTAACAGCGACAAGCTAGCACGCAATATTTCTTGAGTCATGAATGACTAGATTCCTTGAAAAAGGCTGCTGCCACCCAGTGGATGGATGATGAATTAGGTTTGAATGGTTGATTCCGTTGATTCGGTTTTTATTTCCCCCCATTTTCTCCCTAATTTATTCGTATCCAATTCCCACCCATCAGGTGTTGCCTTCCCTATCACACAGCCACCACCGACCAGCGAGGGGTGATACTAGCCACCCGTCTCTTTTCACACTGCGACATATGCGCATTTGGGGGCGGGTCTAACACACTCGGAGGGAAAATGCTATCCACCCCATGAGTGGCCGGCGATGTGCTGTGAGTGACTCCGTCCCATGAGAGCTTGGCCAATTAGTTTCCGTGGATTCCTGGCACGGACGGCTGTGCAGTAAACTGGACTCGATCCTGCGATCTCCAGGTTAATATTCGCGCACAGTGTCGATGCACCACTCAGGAGCCCTGATAATCTTATTCTTTGAAATGGGTTGGCGGGCCGGATTTGGCCCGTGGGCCTTGAGTTTGACACCTGTGGTCTTGTGGAATATGGAATAAGTCAACACATTCTCAGAGCAGCACACGAGGACCCTCAGGGATCTGAAAGTGAACCAAGGGGTCCACCACTGAATAATCTGTCGACCATTCTCAAAGCCAGCATGCCAATTGCTGAGTTCAGAAAGTTATTAGTTTCAATCATTTGACCCCAAACTTGATGTCTGAAAACTTCGCACACCCTTCAGAAAAAAAAACCCTTTTATGTGGCTTGTGATTGTTGTAAAGGTGGTACACTCATCAGTACTTCCTTTACTGTGATGAAAGGTGAAAGTCTGAGGGTATTATGGGTAAAAATCAATCCAGTTTACAACCCAAAGTCTCGATGTCGATGGAGAATATGAATGCAACTTTCAGTTTCGTGTCTAATATTTTTTTAACTCGTTTTTCTTGATGCATTCAACAGGAATCAGGACAGAGCAGGACCTGTATGTTCGGCTGATTGACTCCATGACTAAACAGGTGAGTAACGATGTCCTTCCAATGTTTGGTAAAAGCTTTAGACTCGGATGAGTTCTGCAGAACCACTGCTCGCACTCCATCAAACACAAAGTCAATGTTCAGACTTAACCGTCAGCGTTTACGAGTGTTGGCGTGAAGTCGCTTCACAAGTGAGTTTCTTTTCTTTTCTTTTCGAAAGCTCTTACCAAGTTCCGTCCTCGCCTGGATTTCCAAAGCGGCACCTTTCCTACTTTCCGATAACTCACTTTTACAGCCTCCGACTTCCCTGGAGTGCCGCAAGCGCGCGGAAGTCTTGATCAACCCGAGTCTGTCCTGGACACAGTTCCTCTCACCCGAGACCCGATTCCACTTGCTTCCTCTTCGTTCCCTCGTGAAACGGAGCCTAATTGTAGTCCCACCCATTCCGAGGTCCCATTGGCTCGACGGGGCTCGTTGTCATGGTGTGTCAGGCTACCTCGGATCAATACGGCAAGCAGGTCCTCGACAAAAGCGTCAGCCCCGGAGACCAATCAATAGGCCTTAATGTATCTGCAGAGGCGGCACACTGGAGACTATAATCCCCAGCACAACAAAAGAGATCTGCAGCCATGCACGGCTGTCAAACCCCCACCCACCCACCCCCCCCGCACACACACACACACACACACACACACGCAGCGGCAATCCATGAAAGCACGAGGTGTAGATATTGACTGATTATATTCCTGCAGTCTTGATTTGTCTTTTGTGATAAACGATCGGTATGAAAGGGAGAATCTACGTTCACGAATTTATCACGCGTCCCGCGTAAATGCTCACCTCTCCTCGTCTGAATCAAAGGGTTGCTCCTAATCCTCGTCTTTGGGATTGTCGAGTGCAAGTTTAGGCCATGAGGTCGATACAGTAATGCCAACGTATAGTAATGGAAGCACTTCTTACGGATGATATCATGGAGCGCTTTGGCGCCAGAAACGTGAATCAAGTATGATATACAAATATCGACCTCTTATCCCCCCCTCACCAAAAAAAAAAAAATCAACTCCCTTTTCTCCAACTGAGTGGAGGTTAATAAAGAGGTGGAGGACCTACATAGACAGCATCAAGAGAGACAGAGACAGAGAGAGAGGAGAGAGAGAGAGAGAGAGAGAGAGAGAGATCAATAATGTAAAAGTGGTCGTTATGCTGAAAGTACTGTCCCCCAAGGCATTGGGTCGGCTGACCAAAGGCGAGTGAAATTGGGGATGTTGTAAGGTGGATTGTGGGTGTGGAAGGAGCTGAGAGCGGGTTCCTCACTTATTATGGTGTTCGCTAATCATCCGTCATCCCCACCAAACACATCAGCTCCATGATGGATGCCTAGGAAACGCCTCCGTTTGAGGACCTTCTGGATCCCTGCGTACACCCACATATTAATGACCGGAGTTAGCTTTTAGCATATGCTACATTTTACAGCATGCTGTGCAAAAACCATGACTAATGACCCACTGCGCTCCATCACAGTCATATTAGCGCTTCTTGTGTCGTTATGTCCGGGAGCTTATTAGTAGCATGAAGCTATTCGACAGCCGTGAGTTTGTGAGTGAAAATAAAAATAAATCTTTTTTTTCTCTTTCGTAGCCCATCATGTACGAGGGTCAGGATAAAAACCCGGAGATGTGCCGCGTCCTTCTTACCCACGAGATCATGTGCAGGTTGGTATCCCTTATTGTTCCTGGGAAATTAGACTTTGCATTCTCAGCACAAATATATTTATATCTCGTCCGGCTGCCGAGCGGCGAAACATTAATCAGGCTTGAGCATACACCTCATGGGTGCGCCTTTACGTTTGGTATTCAGACCGATGTAAATGCGCCGCCCTCCGCTGTGCGGCTTCTACAGGGCTTCCCTCATTACAGAGCACCTATCGGCTTTAATTCCGTGTAATTATGAGCTCTGACGGCTGGACGCCCGACCAGTGGGGGCTTGTTCATGCCGAACGCGCAGTGGGGGTCAGGGGGATGTATCCGTGGGTGAAAATCGGCATGCGTGTGGATCCTGGACGTTAAGGGGCTCAGATGTTTGGAGTCTGACTGGGTACTGACCTAGGAATGAGGGTCGAGGGCTTGAGGGCCGTGTTAATAATGCAGGAGGGGGAAACGACGGCAGGGGGGCGCTCAGGAATCCTGGGATGTCCAAAAAAGCCTGCAGGAAAGGAAGTAAGGCTTCGTTTGCAGATATTCCTGATCACCATTTGGATAGGAACGCAAGACTGAAAGATACCCAAGCCTCAAGATATGAAGTGGTGTGTGTAGTGGTGGTGTTAATAGCCCCAGTTAGAGATCAATCGATAGATCGTGTACATGTGTTACTAACTTAATATACTCCATATATCGGATAATTAATGGCCATATAATGTACTCAGGCAGGACGTGAGCGGAACCGTTCTCCTGGACTCGCGCCAACCCGGGAACGATTTCCTTCACAAAGGCCAGGCGGGGGAAAAAAAAAAAATTCGCCTCGGAATTAAATATGACCGTGGTCCTGTATGTAAAAGCCATCATCGAGATTGAGATGTCAGTAATCTTTTCATTGCTCGACTGTCTCTGCCTGCCTCCCTAAATTGCTCAGCATAAATCTCACTACTGTCTCTCTTTTTAAAATGGATTTCTCCGCTTAGCAGCCAAAATAACCTGTTATTATGAACCTCGGAGCGTCGGCGGCAGAAATTCTCTACGGTGTTCTGCTACCGACCCCCCCCCTTCTTTCTTTCTCCTGATGGAACCTGCTTCTCTCCTCGAAGATGATTTTGATACAGGATCCATTTCCATAATGACAGCTCACTTTGAGGCGGTCATTACGTGATTGAGTGTGATTATTAGCAGCCATCCCCTGATGAATGGTGTGTTTCCATTCGCTAATGAGAGAGAGATGAGACATGCTTCCCCTGCCTCTCTCTCTCTCTCTCTCTCTCTCTCTCTCTCCCTCTCTCCTGGGTGATAACACTCTCTATCAGGTCTCCAGTGCAACCTGCTCCACCTAACGCCACACAAATATTCCAACAAAACAGCTCTAGAACGAGCGCTACGTCTCAACCGCTTCTGCAAACCCAGCCACAAGTCTCCTGAAATCCTATGATATCAACAAAGAACTGTGAACTTTTTATTGACATTTGTCCTCCCTGTAAGTGAATGGGTGCAACCCAATTAGGCGACGAGATCAATTCTGACTGATTAATTAGCGTCTCTGAATTACAGGCTGACCGTGGCAGGAATGCAGCCGCAAGACTAAATAATGAGCCGCGCGATGCCTTTCAAAAGGCAAGAAGTGATTTGTCATGGGATCAGGCTTCTGTTGGCTGGAGATGTCCGAGGTCTTCACCAGCCATTCTCACCGCTTGAAACTGGCACCCTGAAATTGCCAAATGAGGCATGGCGGAGGTTAGCTGGCAACGAGTAGCATCGAGAGCCTGGCGCATGGGCAGGGAGGGAGGGAGTTGGAGGATGGAAAGGATGATGTAGCACAGCCAGGATGGATGTTAGACGACTGCCAGGGAGCCAAGTAGCCAAGTGGCTATGCTTTCTATCCACCCTGGGCAATTACAATACTTGCCCTTTGAAAACGAGCCCTGTATTGCCACCCTCCCTCTCTTGGTATCTTTACAGGATTCCTGTAGCCATCCATATCTCCGCGTCTCTCCAATGCAAAGCCCTCTGGCTTCCCCAAGAGGTTCTGAAGCCTGCTTTTATTTAAGCTTACCCTTGCGCTAGAAAATAAATGATCCTCTTCATTCTCTAGGTAAATTAGCGACCGGGTGGCCCAGCCTAGGGAAGACAGCGTTGACCTGTCATAAAGGTACCAGGGGAACATTGCTCTTACCTAAGCCTCATTCTTGTCTTCATGGATCTTCTCGGTTTAGGGCTCGACTCCAAACACGCATTTGTTTTACAGACTTTTGGGTCAGAGTCATTAGCAGGACTTGTACTAGCCACCATGAATCCCAATGGGATCGCCATTAAGGTGGCTTTTCAACGCTTCTTCCAGGATTTGTTTTGGTGTGCGAGGGGGGCCATCGGTGTCCCACAGGACCTGCTCGTTGCTCTCGGGGTTCAGTTTGTTTATAACACTTCTTTCTCAGTTTGAGGAGGTTGTCACCACAGCCGCACCATTGGGCTTCCAATGCTAATTGGTCTCCTGGAACTCTGCTAATGGGTCCAAGTAGCTCGGGGAATAAATTATGGTGGCACTGCTCTATGGCAACAGTCAGACACAAAAGTCGAAGGAAAAACAACGCCTGTTTTGGGTGGATTTATTTTTTTCAGAGATCAAACAATGTGATAAATCATTCATAAAGACAGATTATTTTGCATTCACGGCCTTGCTGTGAGAATTGTTTGTCAAATGCTTGAAATGTTTGGTAAATTATCTCATTTAGTCCAGCAAGATGGGAAATTCCGCATGGATTTTTTTTTTCATCTTGTTGAGTCTGTTGCTCAGGCGTTACCACAATTACACAAGTATATTTCAATACAAAAAATCAGGTTAGGCTTTTTTCACACTACAATTGCAGATAGAGTCACATAGAGCACTATAATTTATAATTAATGAGAATAAACTGAACTGGAAAGAGAGCTAGACTACTCTTCCAGTGGGGTGCAGAAGTAGCAATGCCAGTTTGGCTGGCCAACAATGAGTCTCTTTTTTGTTTGGAAGGGAGTGGTGGTTGTATTTAGGAGAGCCACATGCCACCAGATGAGGTGCCAGCCCTGGGGCGAGGGCACAGGCAAGGGCAGGGGTGATGGCAGCGTCAGTGAGGGGCGTTTGGGACGCGGCCGCTGCACCAGGACGTCTCTGGGTGCTGTCCAAACTGTCAGAGGCTGGTTGAGTGACCTTGGCATAAGCCCAGCCCAGCTGGAGAGGAGAGACAGAAAGAAAGAAGAGAGAGAGAGAGGGCAATCTAGGAAGCAGGAGCCAGATTGAGGGGGGGAGAGAGAGAGAGAGAGAGAGAGAGTGAGCGAGAGAGAGAGAGAGAGAGTCGCCTTGGCCAATATTCAACTACATTCTTGCCTGTACAAAAGACCTACGGTGATTTATATCAATCATAAAACTTGAAAACACAGCTATTTAGCATGCATCTAATGGGTGTACCTCAAAGCTCAGTATTAGGACCATAAATCTCTTATAATACTAACTATCTCATCTGTTCGTTTTTTTTGTTTATAGGAGGGATTTGATTCAGCGAGAAAGATTTCAGATGTAAACACCAAGGGTTCATCACTTTTCATTCGGATTTACATTCTAATTTTTTAAATGAAATTGCAATGAAATTAGGTCAGGAATTATCCGTAACATTTTATTATAAGTTTGGATCATATTATGGACAACATGAGAACAAAATATGAACTAAAGATGAAATTATTGTGTAAAACAAAAGGATTTAAAATGTTTATTTATCAGTGTTGGATTAATAAATATTGCCCCATCCTTATCGAAGTGTACAGTGTACTTAGTACCATCTCCTTGATGACGAGCAGGCCTAAATGTATGATCTGTTTTGAATAAATAATTTTTTTCCCATTGCAGTCGGTGTTGTGACAAAAAGAGCTGCGGGAACCGAAACGAGACGCCGTCGGATCCAGTGATCATCGACAGGTAAGAGAACCTCACCTGTACCTGTAGATGGAGCTTGAAACGTTCTTATGTCGGGTTTTGCTTTTTAAGCACCTTCAACAACGTTTTTTTTTTCCCAAGAAAACTTTAAACAATCAAGAATGCACAATGTTTTGATCTGAGAAAGGAAAAAAAAAGGATTTCGCCTTCTGGCCCTTTCTCAATTCTCTCAGTTCCTTCAGACGTCTTTGTTACAAGATAAAGTATTCAGAAGCGTGTCTTGTTTTGCGTGCTGCAACAGTCGTACAGCTGTTTGTATTGAATCCCCCTCGAAACACGGATACTGCAATACGGTTTTCCAATGATGAAATCAGCACAATGCACTCGGATGCAGACAGGGACACGGACGTTCCAGAACGAGGTCGTATTTATAAGTGACTCTCAAATGAACTCCCTGATGAGCTCCTTAGATTGACACGACCAAGTCTCTACCTGCTAAATTTCTCTTAAGGGAGCTGCTTTAATGGCTGAGCCGGAGTGTGTGCGGGTGTGCGTACGAGCATTAGTGTGTGTGTGTGTGTGTGTGTGTGTGTCCAAACAGGACAGCACTAAGTGTGTCCTCTTAGGGCACAAGGGTCATTACCAAATCCATGCTGGCTCGTTAGAGTGGCCTTGGAGCACGTCCAGTGGACAGTCAGGACCGACTGACCCTCCCTCTCCCTTTACACACTCCTACAGACTCTAGCTCACTATCACACACACACACACACACACATACACACACACACACACACACACACACACACATACAAGAAATACCCTATGCAGACATATATGTACAGATTGTTGGAGACCTAAAGGTACAATGTCACCCCTGTAGTACGAAGTGTCTTACGAACTGGAGCAGTGCGCTCCGTTATAGTGCTGTTAACAGTAAACAAAGCGACATTACAGGGTACAGGGCAATCAACAAAGGACAGAAAGATGCGAAGGGAAGCTGCGAAAAGAGTTTGTATCTTACAGTGAGGTGGACATGGCTGCCTTGAACGTCTCCCTTAGGGCCAGTTATATTGGATACCTTATAGTCTATTGTTTGTATGTGTGTGTGTGTGTGTGTGTGTGTGTGTGTGTGTGCATGTGTGGTGTCTGGCACATCCGAGCGCCTCATTATGCTGACCAAACCCATTCCGAAAGTGTTTACCGGAGACAGTGGATGGTTCTGATTTAAGGCAGACCGACGCGTACGACTGCATTTCAGTGCCCTATTAAGAGCACCGCTATTTATGGCCTCCTTAAACCAACAAATAAATCAGATGGACGCGAAGCGAGGCCTCTGGCTTGCCATGCAAATCAGCGGCACTGCTCGTCACTGTAAAAGCCTTAATGGGAGCCATTCATCCCCAACACACACTCACACACACACACACACACACACACACACACACACATACCAAACAGTGCGTGCTGCTGCCACCACCTTTGGCCAGCCCCGTAAATCAACATCTGCCATCAGGTTATGCGGCCTCACGCGTTGTAATTATGCATGCACACATGTGCACGCATACACGTTTTCATGGACACGTGCATATCTCACACACTCCTCACATGCATCATAGACGCGGGTTCCAACTGTATGAGCTTCCTTCAGA
>JAQNCB010000005.1:2519813-2534570 GCA_030068295.1 Euristhmus nudiceps | reverse complement strand
AGAGAGAGAGAGAGAGAGAGAGGGAGGGAGAGAGAGAGAGAGAGCGAGAGAGAGGTGTATTTAGGGCCAGCAGTAATTCCTGACACTGTGTCGGAGGCACATTAGGCGAGTGACAGGGCCACACACTCCTCTTGTAATTGATGGCAGGCCGATGTAATGAGGTGATGGCTTACAACAGAGACTCCACTCAGCTCATTATCTTTACCTACTTTATAAGAGCAGAGAGAGAGAGAGAGAGAGAGAGAGAGAGAGAGACTGTGAAACTAATAACTGACTCTTGGCTCGAGATGGACATTAATAATTGATGTTGTTTTAATAAGTTTTCGATGGGGAGGGAGACTTTCAACATGAAGGCTTCTGTCTCTCTACATCTCTCTCTCTCTCTCTCTCTCTCTCTCTCTCTCTCTCTCTCCCCATTCTTCTTCTATTTCTTGTCACTGTATGTTTTTTTTCTCATAATGTATCAGGATAATAATATTCAAACATATTTTTTTTTTATTTACATACCAAGCATATTGCTTTCATGCTGTAATGCTAACTTGTCTGTTTGTTCGTACCTAACCTGCTAGCTTCACTCGCGAATACTGAGGACTCATTTTTCCTGTCAATCATGTCAGAAGGATTTTAACAAAATCCGAGACAGTACCGGTATATGTCAGAATTTTAATCTATTGCTCGCCATCTAACTAGCTGCCTAACTGCTAATGTGTTAATGTTGGATAGCAGCTAATTTGCTACTAGCTCGTTTTTGACCTACGGTAAATATGAAAAACTCGCTCGTTATGATAATCGCGACGTCAATAAAAATGATACAAATGGTACTTTAAAACTGGTCAAGTTGGTAAAATCACTGGCAGACTTACTCCAAACTCAGTAGCTAACCAGCTAAGTAAACAATAAAATGTTAGCAACTCATTAGCGACTCGCTATCAGGCTGGTTCCTACAACACAACATTAGTTTTCACGTCACAATTATTAGTGTGAAAGGAAAAATGGTGGCAGTTATTCTACATAGAGTAGATTTGAACTGAAAGATTTAACTGTATTGTACATTTCAACTGGTAGCTTGCGCAGTGTAGCTTTCTTCCATATTTTTGCCATTTTTAGTGAATACTGTCGGACATTTCAGTGCTTAGTGGCATCAAAATGACTCATTAGAATCATTATTCGAGTCTCAGCACGTGAACACTGCTGGCAATGTACAATATCACTGTCGACATGAGTCATAGTGACCGAATCATGCAAACACACCACAAAGGAGAGCGTGGAGCTAGCATTGTTGTTTTTCGGGGCGGTGGGCGTACCCCCTGTTTAAGAGAAGGTTCATACTTCAGGGTTACGTCGTGGCCTGATTACATTTCCATTCAGTTTCCGGAGACTGCCCCCCCCCACCTAAGAGCCCCTGCCCCCCTCTCGCCCCCAAACTTCCTGTTTGAGACCTTCACTCTGCGCTGGGTTTAACAGTGAGCACGAGGACACTCCACAAAGAGTGCGCTTTGAAGTGTTGCCCATTCTTCCACGGTGGGATCGGGAATCTCGCATTCCTTATCAACTCCTGCCCGGTGGCAGCTGGAAGAAATGAGCAATACGAGGCAGTGATGCTCTCTCTCTCTCTCTCTCTCTCTCTCTCTCTCTCTCTCTCTCTCTCTCTCTCACACACACACACACACACTCACAGACATACACACTCTTCCCCTTCTCTCTCTCTCTCTCTTTCTTTTTCCTCTTGCTTGATTTTCAGTCTCCAAAATAGTTTGATATCAAACATGATCATGCCCAGATCTTTCTTCCTTCCTTTCCTGAACCTTTTTTGTTTCTTCTCTGAACACCCTTTTTAACCTTTCTACTTTTCCATTTTTCTTTTTCGCTTTCTTTTTTCAGTTTCTTTCCAGGTTTCTATTTTATTTGCTTTTCTTTCTTTCTTTCTTTCTTTCTTTCTTTCTTTCTTTCTTCATTCCTTCCTTCCATTTTCTTTCTTTCTTTCTTTCTTTCTTTCTTTCTTTCTTTCTTTCTTTCTAAAACCTTTTTGGTTCTTTTCTGAACATTCATGTCTTTTTTATAATTTCTTCTTTCTCCATTTTCTTTTATGGTCCTTTCTTATCATATTTATTCATTAATTTGTTTCATTGTTTATTCCTTATTTTTTGCTTGCATCCTTTCTTTTGTTTCCCATTTTCCCCTTCTTTCTTTCATTTTTGAACATTAGTTCTTTCTTTCCTGGACATCATTATCTTTTATTCTTTCTGTTTTTTGGTGATTTATTGATTGATTTATTATGTTCTTTCTTTCTTTTACCCCCTCATTTCTTTCTTTCTTTCTTTCTTTCTTTCTTTCTTTCTTTCTTCCTTTCTTTCTTTCTTTCTTTCTTTCCTTTAGCTCTTCTCCCCCCACCCGCTCTTTCTCTTTCGGCTGGACGTTGCGTCTCTGTGCTATCTCTCGCTTCACTTTACCAGCGCCTCGTCTCCTGCTGCGTTTTAATTCAATCCCTATTGATCCATATCTCTCCTCCCAAGGACTCTAATATCATATGAATGGAGCTCGGGGATGGAGCCCCCATATTATTGTATTCCGCACCCATAAAGGGCATTAGCAGCCTTCAGAGCAACCCGGATTGAGTGTCAGTCGATACTGGCTAAATAGAGCAAAGCCCCCTCTCTCTCTCTCTCTCTCTCTCTCTCTCTCTCTCTCTCTCACTCTCTCTCTCTCTCTCTGTCTCTCACTCTCCCACTCTCTCTGTCTCTCTCTCTCTGTCTCTCTCTCTCTCTCTCTCTCTCTCTCTCTCTCTCTCTCTATCTCTCCACTGTGATTATGAAATGCACATATTTCTTGAGCAACAGGACACTCGTTGATGTCTCTCTCTCTCTCTCTCTCTCTCTCTCTCTCTCTCTCTCTCTCTCTGTCTCTCTCTGTCTCTCTATCCCTCTCTTTGTCAGTGTGTGAGTGCTGCAGGGGCAAATGGGTGTGTGGTGGCGGGGGGTGGTGGGGATTAAAATGTATGTGGCGATTATGTCATGCCAAGCAAAGTGAGGTTTTAAAAAAATCACCCGAGTAACTGGCGTGTGTTTTTAAAGATATTGTTACTGTCTTATTAGGGAGGAAATTGATGCGGTCAGCAGATGGCAGTCGTTTATATCACTGACAGGGGTTCCTCCACTCCCACAATCCCTCTCTTGTTCTGTCTCTGTACACGCCAAGGAGATGGAAGGAAAAAGAAAAGGTGTACCAAGGAAAGATTAGAGAATAGGAGAAGCTGTAGAAAAATGTGGCGAGGCAATAAAGCAAGGGAGGTGTGAGAAAGATGGAAGAGAAGAGGGGAAACATCGACGACAGGTGAGGAGAGTCAGAGATGGGTAGAAGAGAAAAAGAGGGAGGCACAAGTCAAGGAGAAAGCAGGGAATAAAGGAAGTGAAGAAAAAAATGAGGAAGCAGGGAAAAAGATAAGGAAATAAAAAAATAGAAAATTAAATTCAGAGAAAGGAGATAAGAAGGAAAGATAAAAGAACATAAGGAAAACGGAAAAAATAAATAATAATAATAATAATAATAATAATAATAACAAGAGCCCTGTGATGGCCTGGCGAGTGTACCCCGCCCTCGCCCGGAGTCGGCTGAGAGCCTCCCCGTGATCCTAATTAGGATAAAGTGGTTCAGAAAATGAATGAATGAATGAATAATAAGAAAAAGGTAAATGAGGAAATAGGAGTAGGAAGTGAAACAATAAAAAGAGAAGTGATGCTAGAAAAGAAGAAAGGAGGGAAATATGACAAAAAATTCATAGAAGAAAAGGCAGAAGGAAAGCGTGTGAAGTGTGGAAGATAAGATGACAAGGTGACAAGAGATTGCTTCGAGAGGAAATCACTGGTGATGAAGTGAAAAGAGGAAAAGAAAGAATGGAAGAGAAAATGTAAAGGAAAAGAAAATCTAGAGATAAAAGGAAGGAGTTTGATGAAGAAGTAAACTGAAAGAAAGGATGGGAAGAGACTTGCGTTAGGAAGGAAGAGAGGAAGGAGCAGTAGGAAAAGGAAGAGGCGAGGAGTAATGTGATCCTGGATTCATGCGTGAGGTTATCCTCTGGTTAATGTGACATGACTGTCAGCGACCTTAGCCGCCGTTATCCACCCGGATTATTGTTGTGATAATACGACAATTAAAAGGGAGGTGCTCGACCAAACCGCCGGTGCCTATGATGGATGTGTGGGGATTAGTGGCTCGAGGTGCACATGCTCAAAGTGACATAGATTTCTTGCTGTAAGCTCACTCTATCAGGAAGAACGACTAAAATGACACACACATGATTCTCTGTGACTCTGAGTTTTGTGAACACAGTACCCTCGTCAAGAGTGTACTGTGTGCGCGACACTCAGAGTCACAGAGAATCATGTGTGTATCTATCTATCTATCTATCTATCTATCTATCTATTTTTCACTTTGCTTGTGCAAGCATGCTTCAGACCCTCTGACACAAAGATGGCAATTACTACTGCGCTCATAAAATATCAAAATGTACCCCAGGTTGGTGTGGAATACCCATGATGCACTCTACAGCCCGACTGCTGCATCAGCTTTGAAATGTCAGCTGATTTATATACTTTATCTAAAATAAACATGGCAGAAATACTTCCGAGGAATGACCCTGTAGAGAAGGAATAATAGTAATAATAATAACAATGACTAGAATAATAATTCTTATGATTCTTTCAATAGATTTTTTTTGGTTTCTGATTGGCTGAAAAGCATGAGATAATTCTTGGTATTGCATTATTTCCGTGGGATAACTGATCTTTTTGCATTGTAGCCATCAGATAAGTGAAACCGCACAACCGGCACAGGCAACAGAGTAACATGACTGCCTACTGTAAAAAAATATTTTAAATGAATAATAAAATTATTATAGAATTCAGATTTTGTATTCATCAGTCTCGGGGGTTTTCCCCGCCTCAGCCAATCACTCAACTGAATAATTCTTGATGTCATATTTGCTTCATTCAATAATATTATAATAACTATTTTCTGCCACAAGGGTTATTTACAGTTACATCATTTGCCAGATGGTCTTATCCAGAGCAACTTACATTTATGATTGTTATACCACCGAGCAGTTGAGGGTTAACAGCCTTGCCCAACAGTGGCAGCTTGGTGGTACTGGGACTTGAATTCTTGATCTTCTGATAAGTAACCCAAAGCCTTAACTACTGAGCCACCACTGCCACGCCTCTCCAGGCCTTCTGTGTAATGATAATGTTTAGTGTAGGAAGCGACACTTCATGAAAAATGCTTCATCAATCAAATAAAGCTTCGATTGCATCAACATCTCTGTGTAGGTCCAACATCTCCTGCCGTAGGCTAGTAAAGGATAGTCTTTGGCAGTCCCATTGAGAGAACCTTTCTATGGAGTGCTTCTCTGTACAGCCCTGTAGCGAACTGTTTCCCAAAAAACAAATCCAATACAATATACTCACCACGAGCCCTCCAAAAGCTCTTCATTGTCAACATGGAGGAGGCATCATCAACAACATCAGCATTAATTAACTCCTTCTGTGCCTTTTTTGTTTTGCTTTACAGATTCTTCCTGAAATTCTTTCTCAAGTGCAATCAGAACTGCTTGAAAAATGCCGGGAACCCCAGAGACATGAGACGCTTTCAGGTGATCCTATGAACTCCAATAGCAGCCAACGGTTTCACAGGTCTGAGCGTTTTCTAAAATATGAAACCCTCTCTAGGTGGTGATTTCCACTACAGTGAACGTTGACGGCCATGTGCTGGCCGTGTCAGACAACATGTTTGTCCATAACAACTCCAAACATGGAAGACGCGCTCGTCGCCTCGACCCATCTGAAGGTAAGACAATGCATTTGTCACTCAGACAATTTCAGATGAAGTTGAGGGAGAAGGAGAAGGAGAAAACTCAAAAATTTACTTCCTAGTCGTATTAGTGACACTCGTGGCAAGTTCATTCATTCGAAAGTCCCAGGAACCCGAGAGCAGAGAGGAAAATGGTTCTAGGGGTGCAAAGTTACTAAAAAGTAGGGCAAATTGTACCTGAGAAATGCAAGTCTCCAACTACGTTGCTTTGATGCTTTCGGATAAAAGGCAACACGATGTGTGACTTTGCTCCACTCATCACCGATCTGCGTGTTTGGAAGCCATCAGGTCTGCTGATTAGCTTAGCGTCCTGTTCCTCCAGCACACCTGACTCAAGCTTGAACTCAGACTCATCAGCTGTTGATGAAGCCTTTGATGAGTTCCGCCGAGTGCACTGGAACAGCGAGAACGCCGCACTGTCGTGCTAAAAACGCAGCCACACGAGTGGACTGACGGTGTTGACGGCGACTTGATTTCCCTTCAGAAGAGAAGCATTGTTTTCCACAAGTAACGCTCTGAGGATTCCAGCCGACGGTGGCGTGTTTTGCGGGGGAAGAGAGCACGCTTTCATGTCCGACACACTGGGACGACTTGGGGTGCAAGAGTGAGGTTTAGACAGCTGCTCCAGGTTCCAATCAAATCCCCAACAGGTGAACCTGATGCCGTTATGACTTTGGTTAATTCATTTATTGGTGCTTCAGGATTCCCTGGTTTGTCGTGAAGTTTATAGAGCTTAAAAAAAACACACACACACTTGATTTGAGAGGTTGGAGACTGTGGAACTGTCTGTGTGTTTCTGTGAGTGGTGACATTTTAAACCCAAATGGGAAAGTCCAAGTTCGAGACCTATGCGTGGCTCATTTACGCTGTCGCAAACTTTTATTTTCCATTAATTCATTCATTTTCCAAACCGCTTAATCCTATTTAGGGTTGCAGGGAGACTGGCGCCCATCTCAGCTGACTCTGGGCGAGGGCAGAGTACACCCTGAACACCTCGCCAGGCCATCACAGGGCAGAAACACGCTGACAGCTATGCAGCTACTCTTGACAAACGTCATTAATGGTTCATTTACATCCCATCTCACCACAGGCAGTGAGAGATATGGCCGACCTTTGGTAACCCAGTTAGCTGCGCTGGGGGAACAGCAGGGACAACTGTTGACAGTGGGGCTTGAACCCCAGACCCTGGGATCAGCAATCCAGCACTTTACCACCAGGCCATTGCTGCCCCTAAACTTTTATTTTTGCCACACGAAACAAAGTAAACGAAAACAAAGGAGGTTGTAATAAAGGTGACTGTCGGTTGTCTTGCGATCATCTTGAGCTTCTCATAGGTTCACTTTCGCAAGATTCAGAGCTTTCTCCAAGTACGCACGGGGCCTTTTATCATCAGTCAAATCAATTCCTGTCCACAGTCCGTCATGCACACACTCACACACTCACACACTCACACACTCAGCCTGCCTGTCTCCATCACACCAAGCCAAAAACGACTTTACCATAAACGACAAAAACGCCCAATGAACTCCTAATGGCTTTATTGAGCCGGCCATGATGCAGGAAATCAGAATATAAAATGAGCTTTTAGAATTGTTATTACAGATTACTCCCACTCAGTCTGTTTCCCCCCCTTAGCCAAGAAACATGTTAAGAAATAATACCGAGGTGTGTCTCCAAGACTCAGGATATAAAAAGAGCGATGTGTAGCTCTGATGCCGTCCTGAAGCAAATAGAAATAAGTGCATAGATCGTTGACGTACATGAATAGAAAGGCAGGAGGCGTGTCTTCCTGGTTCCCGTTTGTCATCGAGTGAGTAATAAAACACTTGGCAGACGTTCTGCAATTGGACAATAATCAAATTTCTATGCCAACAATTCCATGTGTTTATTCATTTTATGTCTTAAAATCTTTATTTGTATTTCCTTCGGGACGGCATGTCGCCGTTGGCTGTTTATTCGTACGTTACACGCTGCAAAACAAGTCAATTCCTGTTCTGAATTGCATTCCAGTAGCTGTCCACAAACGTCCATGTATGGATTGCAATTAGTGTTCCATCATCGCGGGATGTCTATCTGCGCCCGTTTCCCATTTCGTAGCGCTCAAAATCCTGTGACCTTTCAACTTTTCACCTTTCGAGGACACTCAAGGTCAAAGGCAATTGCCTCCTTTGAAAGTTCACGCATGGCTTCCGATTAGTGCGCCCATGTAACAGCATGTCGATCTGCGCTCATTTTTCATGTTACGAGTGCACGATCTGCCGCGACCTCGTTCTGACCTCCACCTTTGTCCATGACAAAGTCAAAGTCATCTCTGAGGTAAGGGCAGTGGTTCCACCGTGTGTGGGGATGATCCCTGAGCCCCGTGGATGGGGACGGCGTTTCTTCCTGCTTTTATGTGGGTTTCTTCTGGGACGCTCTGGTTTCCTTTGAGAGTCCAAAGACATCTGCATGAGGTTCATTGGCGATTCCAGATTGCCCCTAGATGTGAGGTTGAGTGTGAGGGTGAATGACTTGTGGTTGCCTGAGGGGGTGGGCTCCTGGAGAGCTGTATCCCACGAAAGTGGCCAGTGCATCATGGGTGCAGAATGAGTGTATGTGTATCGTATACCAGTGTATGTCCTGTACCAGGCCCAATTGGAACTAGTCTATTGACGTTCTTATATAATATTCATCCATATTCAGATTACTGACCAATCAGAGTGAAGAATTTGCCAACACTGCATTGTAAACAGGAAGTGCCTGTTTGTTGCTTGTTTGTTAATTCTGCTCTAAATAGATGATATGGTCTCATGGAAACAAACTTCTGTGTGTGTGTGTGTGTGTGTGTGTGTGTGTGTGTGTGTGTGTGTGTGTGTGTGTGTGTGTGAAGCAGCCACTCCATGCATCAAAGCTATAAGCCCCAGTGAGGGTTGGACAACTGGAGGAGCCACAGTCATCATCATTGGAGACAACTTCTTCGACGGGCTGCAGGTCGTTTTCGGAACCATGCTCGTCTGGAGCGAGGTGGGTTCTTTAGAAATCCATACACACACACACACACACACACACACACACACACACACACAATAAAGGGTTAATTAAGCAGCACAGGTGATAATTTATCTGTGCTGTGTGTGTGTGTGTGTGTATGTGTGTGTGTGTGTGTGTGTGTGTGTGTGTGTGTCTGTCGGAAGGGTCAGAGTGGACTCTCAGCAGTGCAGCGGTGTGTGTAATCGATGCGTGTGTATCGAGCTGAACGTGTTGTGTGCTGTGTTTTAGCTCATCACTCCCCACGCCATCCGTGTTCAGACGCCACCGAGACACATCCCCGGGGTCGTGGAGGTCACACTGTCCTACAAATCCAAGCAGTTCTGCAAAGGGGCGCCGGGACGCTTCGTCTACACAGGTACACCCGCCCTCTCTGTAACTCACTCGCACTCCACGCAGGCTGAGATCATGTAAATGAAGAGGAAATGAGACGGCTGAGTTTAAACTTTTGATATTTAATATCGCGAGGTGTCACGGCGTTTCCCCTTTCAGGAACCCTCGAGCCCAGATGTTTTCCCAAGCTGCAACCGTGTGGCGTTTTTTTACTTCTGTCTGTCTGTCTGTCTGTCTGTCTGTCTGTCTGCTCGCCTGTGCATCTGAGCTTCACTCCATCTAATCGATGCAGTTTTTTTATTCCATCAGAATAATTTGAGATGCCATTCAAAGGTCAGATGGAGAGCTGTTTAGCACGATAAGAAAATGTCACGGCGTAAAAAGCAGGCCTTGCGTACAAGCTCTGTGTTAAACATGAGGTTTATCTCGGCGCCTCGCCTTTGTCCTCCTCGCTCGCATAAAGACAGAGTTTACAATGGGACCGCGGGCCTCCGCACTGTCCGCTCTGACTGACGTCTCCATGATGTTGACTGACAGTGCAATGGCGCATTATGAGATTTCACGAGATGTACGCCGTGAATAGAGCTCGGGAAGGACGAACGCATTGATGATGGTGAGGAAAAAAGAAAATCCGCCCGGGTGAATAAAACGCACATGTGGAATAGCGTGTGCTTTTATCTTCGACTTTAATCTGAGCTCAACGCGCCGTCCCGTCAGAATTAAAGACATATCACGTCCGTATATATATATATATATGACAAACACAGTGCGTTCCGACAAATCTGTCTTGTGTGGCTTTCGCATGATTTTTACTTGATGGAGTCTATGTCAGCCAGCTCTGAGCGATGGCAGGGTACACCCTGAACAGCTCACCCGTCCATCGCAGGGCCAACACTCACACAACCACGACCAACACACACAACCATTCACAGTTATGCCAGGGGCGGTTTGGAACAGTGCATGGCATATGGGAGGAAACCGGGGTACCTGGAGGAAACCCATGCGAAAACGTGGAGAATGTGCAAAGTCTACTTTTACCAAGTCCAGGACTCAAACTCAGGACCTTCTTGCTGTTAGGCAGACTCCACCCCTCCACCCCGCCCCTTGAATTTATCCATTCATTTTCTAAGCCACTTAATCCTAATTAGGGTCACAGGGAAGCTGGGGCCCATCCATGGGGTGATTTGGAACAGCCAACTAGCCTACTGTGCATGTTTTTGGACTGTGGGAGGAAACTGGAGTACCCAGAGGAAACCCAAGCAAGCACGGGGGGAACATGCAAACTCCACACAGAAACGCCCCGACTGGGAATCGAACCCAGGCCCTTCTTGCTGTGAGGCGGACGTGCCACCGTGCTGCCCTGCCTTGAATACTGACCTTTAATTCATCGTAAAATAAGAGGGCGGAGCTTCATGATAAACTCATCACCGTGCACTGAGATCCATTTACAAAACTCAACTTCTGTTCCTGTCAATAAGTTCAACCACAAGTCAACTCTCAACGCCGTTGGCCTCGTTGTGCAGAGGAGCTGAGGTTGTGTTTGCGGAGAAAAGATCAGCACAGCCGTCAGCCTCCGCGTCTTAATTACGGCGCGAGGTATGCGCAACGTGAAACGCAAAGCAGGATTTAATTACTAAACAGGCGAATACCCGAGTGAATCTGAACCTGGTCGTGTTTTTCTCATCAGGGAGTTTCCGACCTCCTCCTCCTCCTCCTCCTCCTCCTCCTCCTCTCTCTCCAACCTCATTTTCAACTCATGGCTTCCAAATGAAAACAAGCCAGCTTGACATTTCTGGATGGCTTGCATTTAGGTCATTAGAAAATTAACGGTCCAAGCCGTGAAGAAAAAAGAAAGAAAGAAAGAAAAGAAGGAATGATAGAGATAGAGAAGGACGGTTGTTGGCGAGTTTTCAGTTTTCCTGAGCTGACTTCTTTTATCTGGCGCTCAGTAACGATAAGCGGCTGAAGTGAAGCATCAAAGAAGGTTGTTGAGTAGATTACGCTTATATCACTTCTCCGGGAATGAGCGGAGGGGAAAAAAAACAAACAAAAAAAACCCCAAAGAAATTAAGAGCAGATATTACACACAGATACAGGTTGTTTAATGCCTTTCTTAGACTGCCCTTCCCTCGCTGTCTCCACCTACCCCAGCAGTTGCCTCCTCCTGTCTCCAGAGGATGAGGCTCCCCAGGTGCGATCTGAGGTTGGAGGAAGGGAAGGAGGAGAGTTAGGGGGGTGAGTGGGGGGGTGGGGGGTTGAGACGAGCCTGAGGGTATCGACTTTCCTGGGAAAACACATCTCTAGAAAGAAATCAGTAGCCAAATACTGCAATAACTCAGCCGTCATTGATCCACAGTTGCATTGATCTGCGCATTACAAACTCTCAGACTGGCAGCGTGCACTCGAGGCTCTCACAAAAACAGAATATAAGTCAGAAATAAATGACTGCCTTCGTTCCTTCGCAACCAAGGCATAATAATAATAACAATAATAATAACAACAACAATAATAATCATAATAAGGACACCTGGCGAGCTGTCCTGGTTGTACTTTGTCCTCGTTCAGAGTCAGCTGGGATGGACGCCAGCCTCCCGCGACCCTAGTTAGTAATAAGCAGCTTCGAGAATGCGTAATAATAATAATAATAATAATAATAATAATAATAATAATAATAATAACAATAGTAATAATAATTCTAATAAGAATAATGGCGTCGGTGTAATCATACAAAGCAGCTTTTTTAGCTTCCTCATCAAATTGTGTACGCTCCAGTGGTGCTCCGGTGGTGCTCCAGTGGTGATAAAAAACACAATCACCGCATTGGGGTGGTGGGACTCAAAAGGTGTTTTTCTGAGGGACGTGTGCCACTTCATGTCCAGACTTGCCCAAGATATTCACACACCGCAAACATGAAAAGGCCTCAGAAGGACTGGGTTGATGGGGTGAAGACTTACATATAAACAACACGGCATCACAACTGTAAGAGCCAACTGGTGCATAAAACCATCTTTACATGAGGAACATTTGTTTGCCAAACCACGTAATCCTTCTAGGGTCGCTTTGAGGCTACGAGCGAACGTGGGGTACACCCTGGACAGCTGGGACACCCTGGACAACCATAGAAAACACCTAGGGGCAGTCTGGAAGAGCCGATTAGCCTAATGTGCATGTTTTGGACTGTTGGAAGAAGGAAACCCACGCAAGAACGTGCAAGCACCACAGAGCCCTCCTGAGCCTGGGACTTGAACCAAAGACCTTTTTGCTGTGAGGCGGGTGTGCTAGCCATTATGCTGCTGTGCCACCCACATCGGGAACAAATCCTTCTTAAATCTTCCTAAATTTCTTACCATTTTGGGACTCTTTTGAGTATTTCTGGTCATCGACACGAGTCAAATATCACCTTTTGTTGCCAGGCTATCTTTATTTCCTTCAAAGCGTTGCAGCGGGTGAACCGGTTTTTGTATCCAATCAAAACAGGAAGCAGTGGATGACAATAATGCATTTTTTAGCTTTTCTGTGAACGAATGGGGATGTTTGGCATTGAAAGAAACATTTCAAGACTTCAGATTTTGGTGGAAACCCACGCAAAGCCGGCGATTCGAACCCAGGACCTTCTTGCTGTGAGGTGGTTGTTCTGTACTCTGGACTTTGCCTTATGAAAAGAAAGAGGACGATTCTCTGTTCCACAATTCGTTGCTCTTGTCATTTCGCATACTCGAATCAAGCGAAGACCATGCTGAATGTTTGTTACAGGTGTGTCGAAGAACAACAATAAGCACCATCTGGGCTCCCAGGGGACTTGAATGGGAAACACTAGACAGGGTGAAGGTAGGACTAATGATTGTGTTTATTAACGTCGCTGGAGCATGCACTGATCCAGTGCAATCAACCATGGTTTTCTATGCCTCGAGTAAATAATATCCTGAAAGGGTATGAGAAGCTTCTCGAAGAATTCATACGCAATCATTGCATCTTTCATCGGGAACATTTGCGATTGTCCGTGGAGGGCGTCCAGCCAATTAGGGCCCGTCGGATCGTTTGGGTGTGTACGGATTGGCGTTGCATTCATGGGTGAACTCAACGGTGCCATCAAGAGTTGGTGATCCTCCATATATGAGACACGGGTACCAGGATTCATACTTGGCTTTCCCTCATACCTTTTAACTACGAATAAACCAAGACTCTTTTGCAGGCTTCTGCCAGGAGGTAACCAAACACTTTATACCTCTTACAGTGACATCAATATATTTTGTGCTGATGTGAGACTTTAAAGCCCACACACTCTTTCTCTCTTTCTCTCTCTCTCACACACGCACACAATGTTCAGAGACCTGTTGAGCTTGAACAGAGTGGAGAAATGGCGTCATTCCTCACGGGAGCTACTGGTCCCATGAACTCGTTTGGTGTGTGTAGGGGACCTGTTCAGTCCTTCGCCAGAATTGGTGGCGCCATGTGACGCACTTCTTTAAAAGGCCTCTAAAGCTTTATGAGCCCAGAAGTTCGGGAAAGGCAGGGAACCAGAGTCCAGGAGTGTGCAGCGGTTTTGAGAACAAAAGGGTTCTGTTTTACCTTTTCTGGGGTTTTTTCACCACGACTCACATACATTTTGGTTTTACTGTCTTTTTTGAGGTACATGTCTAGAACTGTTGCTTCATTCCTCTTCCCAACCTCAATCTTGTACCATAAGCAGTTATTCATTTGAAGGGACCTTTAAAAGGTTGATAAGAAGACTGCCATAAGAAGCCTTCTCCTATCAGTGGTGTTGCAACCAACCTTCCTGTTTGATAGTCTGGAATTTCCTGAGCCAAAACATGCCCAGGGCAGCACAGAGGCACAGTGGCTAACACTACCGTCTCATGGCAAGCGGCTTCTTGGTTCAAACCTGCAGCCCGACCGGGTCCTTTATGTGTAGATGTTGTAGGTTCTCCTCACGGTATGCATAGGTTTCTTCCAAGTTTCCAAAGACGTGCAGATCAGGTCAAGCCATTTATTCATTCAGTTGCCTGGTGCCGATGCCAGCCAACTCAGGTACACCCTGAACATCCCGCCAATCCATTACAGAGCCAACACAAAGACAACTACTCACACTCGTACCCATAACTAAGGGCGATTTGGAACAGCAAATTAGCCTAATGTGCATGTCTTTGGACACTGGGAGGAAACTAGAGTATGCTGAGGAAACCCATAGAAGCAGAAGATGGGAGAGCATTGCCGAGCCTGAGACTCGAACCCAGGACCTTCCTGCTGTTATGCAGGTGTGCTCTATTAGCAAACTGTGAAAAAGTATCCTTATATGAACCCAGAACCCGATCAATTCAAAGAACCTTTGAGATGCTGGTCTAATATAAAGTACAAGACAGGTATTGTCAAGGGTTCCCTGCCAAGGTTTTTGGACACTGCTGTCCAGGACACCTCAGGGCCATTGGTATGTTTCTCTGGTGGACCATGTAAAGGTTTCTCATATCTGTGAAGATTCTCAGTCATCCAGGTCATAGTATCCAAAGCGTGTGATTTCCTTCAGTCAACTGGACTGGA